>JAUCBJ010006041.1:0-51705 GCA_032718475.1 Nemertoderma westbladi | reverse complement strand
TAGAGCATTAAAATAAAACCGGCAAATTTTGATAATGTTACACAATTGGGGCATTAAAAACAGGCAGATATGTGACACGACAACGATCAGCATAAGTTCAGTGATACAATTACAAATACTTAAATTAATTACTACAAATTGACAATGCAGTTTGTAATTTTATTGCGTGGCGAAAAGTATCAAAATAGACAAATTCGTGATCAACTAATATAAGCAAAATAATTAATTAGGGATTTAAAACGGACAATTAAGTGACAAACGAATATGTAAAATATTTAGAGCATTAAAACCGGCAAATTTTGATAACGTTACACAATTGGGGCATTAAAAAACAGGCAGATATGTGACACGACAACGATCAACATAAAGTTCAGTAATACAATTACGAATACTTCAATAAATAAAACGGTTCAATCAACAGTTCAGTTCAAATTTTCAATATAAGTAAAATTAATTAGAGCTTGTTAAAATACATGGTTAAAAGAAAAAAAGTTTGTACGATATACAATGCAGTATACATACCAACATTATTAGAGCATTAAAAGACAGTTCAATGAAGCAAATTAGATAATATAATTAAATTAAATACTAGAGGTATTCGAAACTAATTATGCGTATGCCATGGAGAAAAGGTATGTTTTGAGTCGTCGCTTGAAGGTCGGTGTATCGGAAATCGAACGGATATCTGTGGGGAGTTTATTCCAGAGTCTGGGGGCGGCTATGGGGAAGGCCCGACGGCCCAAAGTTTGGCAGTTAAAACGCGGTTCGACGAGCGAGAGTGAAGTGCACCTTCGGGTTGTGTGGTTTGCGTAGGTCACCGGGGTTAGCATTTCGCGGATGTACTGTGGTGCTCGTTGCGATCGGGACTTGTGAACGAGGAGAAGTAATTTGAATTCGATGCGTTTCCGAACTGGTAGCCAATGTAATTGCTTGAGACTCGGAGTGATGTGATCGTATTTGTGAACCTTGGTTAGTAGACGTGCAGCCGAGTTTTGTACGCGTTGCAACTTTGCAAGTTGGTAGCCAGGTACACCGTAGAGAAGACCGTTACAGTAATCGATACGGCTTGATATGAGCGAGTGTATGATGGTTTCTGCAGACTTCTGGTCGAGAAAGTTAGCGATGCGTCGAATATTGTGGAGGTGGAAGAAGGCTGCGCTACAAGTTTTTGTTATGAACTTGCTCATGGTTAGACCAGGATCGAGCCATGCACCAAGGTTCTTCACCGATTTTGCTGGATATATTTCAAAGTCCCCAACACGAATAGACTTAGTAGTTAGTTTAGATAATTGTTGCGGGGTTCCTAATATTATAAACTCGGTTTTGTCATCGTTTATTTTTAGTTTATTTTCGATGAACCATTCGCGCAAATCTGCGATGCAATTTTCTAGAGCTTTTAGTGCATCGGCTTCATCGGATTCGTTAGTTGGCTGAAATGCGTGGTAGGTTTGTTTATCATCTGCATATCCATGTAAAGCAATCGGTAAGTGTCGCTCGATGATTTTAAATAGCCCTCTGCCAAAGTTCCCAAAGTAGTGACATGATGAGCAAGCTCCCTGGGGAAAACCATATTCTAGTAAGTGATCCTTAGAGTTCGAACCCAATGTTGTTACGTGTTGATGACGTCCTCGGAGAAACGATGAAAACCAACGGAGACAGGTGCCACAAATTCCCAGGTCCGACTCGAATACGTTCAATAGCCGATCGTGGTCTACAGTGTCGAAGGCGGCACTTAGATCTAGTAGCACTAGAAATGTCACCTTCTTGTTGTCCATGTTGATAAGGATATCGGATTGAACTTTAATTAAGGCTGTTTCGGTACTGTGGAATCGTCGATATCCCGATTCAGTGCATGGTAAAGGATGGTGTTCATCAATGTATGGTAGGAATTGTGACATTACTGCTCGCTCTGCAATTTTTGATACAAATGGTAAACCACTTACAGGTCGAAAATTGGATTTTATAATCGAGTTCAAATTAGTTTTCTTTAAAGTCGGCGTGACTGTTGCCGTTTTCCAAACGTCAGGGACGTTACCGCTCTGCAGAGAGTTGTTTGTCATAATACTGATTGGTATACAAAGACTCGAGATGCACTGTTTTACGATACTGGTTGGCAATGGGTCCTGAGGACATTGCTTGTTGGGTGCTGATGATATTAGTCGTCCCACTTCGGAGGTAGGCAATACAGTGAATTGGGAAAGCGTTGCAGTTCTTGTGTGGTCACTAGAGATTTGATGAGATTTACATTGCATAGGATCCGTTCTGGAGTTCGCAATGTCTAGATCATCTCGGATAATTCGGATTTTTGCAGCAAAATAATCTGCAAACAAATTAGCCAGCTCGACTGGTGAGTTGTGATTTGGATAAACTATGTTTTTCTTTTGTTTGGCCAGCGAGTTTACCAGACTGAACAATGCTTTTTGGTCGCCATTACACGCAGCGATTTCACCGCGGTAGAAAGCCCTGCGATCTGCGATTAACTTAACAGCGTAGAGTTTTCGTATTCGCTTAAATTCTTCCAAATCGGTAGGAGATTTCGACTGTCGCCAGCGTCGTTCAGCTGCTCGTCGTTGTGCTTTCAAACTTCTTGCGCTTGTGGTAAACCATTTAGGACCTGAACGTTCAGTGATTGCTTTGGTTTTCATCGGGGCATATTTGTCAATCATTGCAGATAAGATCTTGTTGTAAGTTACTGCTTGTTCGTCTATGCTGAGATCGGTGAATGCGGGTTTACAAAGAGCAGAGTTACTAATACTGTTATTGAAATCTTCCATAACTATACACTTTAAATCTCGCCAGTGAATAACTTTTGGAACCGTCGGTGGTTTGGGTATTGATAAAAAGCATTGTACTGCACAGTGATCGGATATGTAGTAGGTTGCTGCTGGGGTACTAACGACTAGGTCGTCACAATTTCTAGTCAATATCAAGTCGAGAGTATGTCCTGTTTCGTGGGTAGGGACTAAAACATGTTGTGTTAAACCCATACTATCGAGAAGGTCTATTAGCTTTTTTGCATAGTAGTCATCTCTTGCATCGACATGTATGTTGAAGTCACCCACCACAATTAGACGCTGTTCACAACAAAGCCATGGTTCAATGAATTTGGGAAATTCTCTCAAAAATGTTGAACAAGTGACGGGGTGGGTAGGACTAAATGGCATACGATATATTACAATCATACATAGTGTGGTTTTTGAGCATTTGATGAACCATATTGAGTATTCAAATGACTTGTTCTCGCCATCACTGTGTAGTGTAACTGGCAGAGAGTTCTTTACTATAACTCCCGTGCCTCCGCCCAAACGGCCGAGCCTAGGGGAGTCATTGGTTGTGTAACCATCGGGAGTACAAAGGCTTTTAACAGCATCATCTTTGAGATTGAACCATGTTTCGGTTAACGCGCATATGTCGATGTTGTTTTGCGTGATGAAATCAACTATTTCAGCACTTTTGTTGCGGGCTGATCGAGTATTCATTATGCACAGATGGAGAGAGATACCAGTTGATAATGATGCCGGGGGCCGCGCGGACGCTGGTGACGCAGCCGGGGGCCGCGGGGGCGTTGGCGACGCAGCAGGGGGCCGCGCGGGCATTGGCGACGCAGCCGGGGGCCGCGCTGGCACTGGAGACGCAGCCGGGGGCCGCACGGGCGCTGGCGACGCAGCCGGGGGCCGCACAGGCGCTGGCGACGCAACCGGGGGCCGCGCGGACGCTGGCGATGCAGCCGGGGGCCGCGCAGGCATTGGCGACACAGCCGGGGGGCGCGCGGGCACTGGAAATGCAGCTGGGGGCCACGCGGGCGTTGGCGACGCAGCCGGGGGCCGCGTGGGCATTGGCGACACAGCCGGGGGCCACTCGGACGCTGGCGACGCAGCCAGGGGCCGCGCGGGCGCTGGAGACGCAGCCGGGGGCTGCGCGGGCGTTGGCGACGCAGCCGGGGGCCATGCGGACGCTGACGACACAGCCGGGGGCCGCGTGGGCGCTGGAGACGCAGTCGGGGGCCGCACGGGCGTTGGCGACACAGCCGGGGGCCGTGCGGGCGTTGGCGACGCAGCCGGGGGCCGCGTGGGCGCTGGAGACGCAGCCAGGGGCCGCACGGGCGTTAGCGACGCAGCCGGGGGCCGTGCGGACATTGGCGACGCAGCCAGGGGCCGCACGGATGCTGGCGACGCAGCCGGGGGGTGCGCGGACGCTGGCGATGCAGCCGGGGGCCGCGCGGGCGTTGGCAACGCAGCCGGGGTCTGCTGCTGTGGTCTATTGTGTGGGGCGGTTGAGTAAGAGTATAGTCAATCTACCCGTTCCGCATCTGTTTGATTCTTGGGACCTGATGTGGACTTCTGTTCTTGTACTCCTCGCCTCTTCTGCCGAGCATTGTATTCAGCTTCTCTTTCACTTTTTGACATGTCCCTGTCGAAGTAGTATTTGGTTCCATCCACTGTGAAGTTGCGACGTGCTAGCATTTTATTTGCTTCAATGGGGGAGTCATATGAGAGCAATATTATTCGAGCAGAATTATCATCTCGTGGTTTTCCAAGCCTCTGGATCCCGCGGCATTCTATTTTTTCTCCTAGTGAGTCCTCTAGGAACTTTGTATCCAGAGATCGTTGTTTGGCAGACTCGTTAGTTGCGTTATCTCCAGGGATATGTTTAATCACAACGTTGCATTTGCGTTGATCATGTAATCGTATTGCTCTCTCAATAGCGATTTGAGGTTGCTGTTGGGTTCGAACGTCCATTTTTTTATTTAGGTCTTCAAGCTTTTTGGTATTTTGGCGCACCACTTCCACCCAGGTAGACGAACTCTCATCTTGATCTACTGCAATGGGAGAAGTATCACTTTTATCAATCTTTGTCTGAAGCCCGGCTTGGGAAGCCTCAACTTCGTTGAAACGTTCTTCGATCTCGCAACGCATATCTGATAATTCCTTACTAGCAACTAGCTTATCTTCGCCGTCTAAGTCTACGCTTATCTTTTTTTTCATTGCTTCCAGTTCCTGCTGCAACTGTAGATTTTCTTCCTCCATCACTGACAAGCGGGATAAGTGCTCAGCAGCGCAGAATCCACAGGCAAATTTCTTAGATACAATGGTTTTTTTTACGCGCCATCTCTTCAGGTAACTGAATATCAGTCCAGGTTGATGTGCAGAATGTACATTCTACACTAGTTTGTACAAACTTCTTTTGGCTGGCCTTTGCGTTATTCCCTGTTGATGATCTTCTTGTGTTGCTCATTGTTTTCGTGGTGTATCTTCTTCTTTTATATCATATAGGCCTATATAATATATATATATATCTTGACGGGGATATATATCTTAACGGATCGGGATCACCGATTTACGAATTAGTTGAAATTCCAGTCCAAGTAATAAAATTATAAAGTATATATAAAGTTAAATATAAATAATTATTATTATGTCCCGCAATCCAGTAATTACAATTTAAATTGAAGTTAACATGTGAGTATCGCCAAGCCTATTGTGATGGCTCTCAAAACACACTGAAACCTCTCTCCTGGATCCTGGAAAGACAAGTGGAGGAGAATCAGCTAGAGGAGAAACATATCGAAATGAATGGGAGAGAAGAAGCAGCTTTAGCCCAACCTGAAGCTCAGATACATATGACTGATATCTACTCCAAAACCATCATTCATCCTTCGATGGTCCCTCATCGGTTCGGTCAGGTCAGGTATTCTAGGTCATTGATCAAGAAAACTTGCCACCTCCATGCAGCATAAAGGAGGTGCCATCTGTAGCTGCATAGACCCTCTTACTAGGGCAAATCTGGTCCTGTAACTAGGACCCCCTTCGTTCTGGGATAAGGACACCCTTGGTCCTGGATTAAGGACCCATATACTTGGCTGCAGGGGTATATGGCCTGGCCAGGCAGATGGTGATCTACCAATGGCTGGTCAGGAGTAGAGTGTTCTCATGTCCACTCTGAGTGCACTTCACTGCGACCTGCACCTGGCAGCAGGGGTACAGGGCATGACCCAGCAGATGAGCTGCACAGCCAATGGTGGGTCATGTGCGTGAGAGTAGATATGGATGATGGGCCTCATATCTGACTCCACTGCGACACCCACCCTGTGGAATGGCAAACCAGGGTGTGGTATTTGCCCCGAGAGCTGACTCGGCAAAAAAGCACCCCCAACCCCCACTATGGATTACATTAGTAATGCGGAGGTCCAGCCACTAGAGGCCAGTGGAATGACTGGACACAATCGGCCTCACAGACGTCAGTTATCTCCTGACCGGCTGCCTGTCTCACCCCCTACTGGAGAGAGAGCGGCAAACAATTCTTTGCGTCCCTTTCCTGATGACCTTTCTGGCCCAAACCCTGGGTCACCAGGGAGGCCAGATTGTGAGGGGGAGAGGGATTCTGGAGTTGGAGGCTACTCTCATGTTCCACCCCGACCAACAAAGCCATTGGTGAATCTGAGGCAAGTCACTAGACTAGCCTCAGTAAACGCCCTAACACCGGGGTCCCCAAAGCGACAAGGTGAGCTGTCTGCCTTGGCAGATAAGCTTTCTCTTAGTGCAGTGGGTGTTCAAGAGCACCGAATGCAGACTGGACAGACTGATGAGGTTCTGATTAAGGACATTTTTAAGAATGCTGTGCCGGCTTGTCAACAAAATTACACCGCCACAACTCCCTATCACCAATGACATTTGCTAGATCATCCGCATCTTTAAGGCCAGTGTCCTTTAAGATGCGTCTCAAGAAAGTCATGGGCTGTCCACCATGCTTATTCACTCCATGAGGCTGCCAAAGTACAAGATTATGCACTGGCTGGTCCTCACGGCGAAAGCAATGTCCTGCAAAGCGGAGGCGATTTTGTTCTAGTGTCAAGCTTGGGGGAACCAATGAGACACCTCCAATGTTATATAGTGTCTGGTTGGAGATGTGTGCATTGTACTTGACACAATGAACCCGGCGTAGCATTCTTGTGAATGTGCCATCCAGAGATTTGGTGTCCTCAGCAGTTAGAGCCCAGCATGGACTCCCGTAGAGGAGTACTGGAACTACTGCTGCTCTAAATAATCGGACCTTAAGTTTCCGATTAATTCTCGGTGACTTCCAAATCCTGGAAAGCCTATTCAAGGCTGCCCATGCCTTTCCCTTACGTATTCGAAGGTCCTCACCTGACTTCCGGATCCATGATCCCAGGTAACAGAAGTCGTCCACATGCTCAAGCATACCATCCTTTGGGCTTATGCTCATCCGATCAGAGACTTGCTGAGTACTTTCAAAGTTAATTGTCAGAATTTTGGTCTTTTTGGAGTTAATAAAAAGACCAACACTAGAAGCAGCATGTTCTAATGAGCTGAGGAGCCGTTGGGCTCCCTCTAATGATTCTGAGAGTACTCCTAAGTCATCAGCAAAGTCTAGATCAGTTAGGTACTTGGCAGGATTTCTTCGACTTCTGGAGCCAGTAGGTGGAGTTATCATCACCCCATCATCATTATGATGATCTAAGGACATGCGTAGAACATAGTCAACCACAATAATGAACAAGAATGGTGCAAGTGTGTCTCCTTGGAGGACGCCCCATAACACTTCAAATGGTTCTGTGTCACCGTCAACAGTAGACACAAATGTTGTCGAACCATCGTATACTGATCTGATTGCTGCAATAATTTCATCAGGAATCCCATATAATGAAAGTATGCTGAACATACGTGAGCGAGAGACTGAATCAAAGGCCTTGAAGAAGTCAACAAAGATAACAGCCAGATGCCTGTCTTTCTTTTTTGATAATTCTTCAATTATCCTTCTAAGTGCCAAAACTGAGTGGAAGACTGGCTAAGAAGTTTCCTAAGGTGGTTTTGATTGTGTGCTACTCTCCAACTCGTGTTGCCCCTGTAGAGGAGGTGGAAAATTTCTACCAGAATCTACAATCAGCTACTGATGGAGTGGATCAGCATGCATTCTTAACATTCCTGGGAGACTTTAATGCAAGTCTGCATCAATCACCTACATCACCCTGGGTCTATAGCAATAGTGTTAACCGAAATTCCGTCCATCTTCAGGATTTCATCTCTGGAAATGGATTGTTTTCGGCTGGAACCCAGTTCAAGAAGCGAACTGGAAAGCTATGGACTCATTGTGGACCCAGTGGTCACAAGTCCCAGATAGACCATATCCTGTTTCGTAGGAAATACAGGAGCTCTGTACAAGACTGTAATGCATTTACACTACGACCCTTCTCCAGCGATCACCGCTTTATTGTGGCCAAGGTAAGACTTAGTCTGCGTGCTAGCAGAACAACGAAATCTGCCTTGCCGCGGCATGACTGGTCCTCTCTGTTGCAACAGCCAAGTGTGAGATCCAGCTTCACACTACAGCTGAGCAGCAGGTATGAGGCTCTTGCCGCTGAGGCGGCAGATCACTGTGAGGGCTATAAGTTAGCAGCTGCAGAAACAGTTCCTGTATACACTCGAAACAGGAAACGGGCCCCCTGGAATGACAACAAAATTCAGAAGTGCCGAAATGACCTCTACAAGGCGCAGAAAGAGTCCCGACTCAAACAGACTACAGCGGCCAAGAATGCAGTTAAGGCTGCATCTAGGTCCCTGAACAGGCAGTACTCTGTTAATCTACAGGAGCTAATAAACAAACAGGTTGATGCTATCAATGATGCTGACGACAGCAGGGAATCATCCCAGGTATGGAGATCGATCAACTTGCTTGCTGGTCGAAAAAGCCAACCAACCACCAAGGTAAAGGCTGAATCACCAGCCGATCGCCTCAATGGTTGGAAGGCCCACTTTGAAAAGCTCCTCAATAATGACAGGGTATTGCCTGATAACTTTATAGAAGTAAAAGTGTCTGAGTCTGTACTCCCAGATATTCCCATGGTGATATCTCATTTGCAGAAGTGAAGGCTGCTGCAAAGAGCATTAAGACCAATCGTGCCAGTGGAGTAGATGGTGTTCCCCCTGAGGTCTTTAAAATACCTGAGTGTTTAAAGCTCATCAATCCCATCATAGTAGACATGTACCGTACAACAAGAGTCCCATAAGAAATGAAAACAAATAAGTTGGTGCCAGTTCCTAAGAAGGGCAACCTAACACTCTATGGTTCTTTTCGGGGAATCTCATTGATCGCGATTGCTGCAAAGCTATAAAATAGAATTCTATTAAATCGCATCAGGGATCCCATTGACAGACTGCTCCGTGGAAATCAGAATGGGTTCCGTAAAGGTCGTGGGACCATGGAGCCCATTTTGGCACTTAGAAGGATAATTGAAGAGTTATCAAAAAAGAAAGACAGGCATCTGGCTGTTATCTTTGTTGACTTCTTCAAGGCCTTTGATTCAGTCTCTCGCTCACGTATGTTCAGCATACTTTCATTATATGGAATTCCTGATGAAATTATTGCAGCAATCAGATCAGTATACGATGGTTTGACAACATTTGTGTCTACTGTTGACGGTGACACAGAACCATTTGAAGTGTTATGGGGCGTCCTCCAGGGAGACACACTTGCACCATTCTTGTTCATAATTGTTGTTGACTATGTTCTACGCATGTCCTTAGATCATCATAATGATGGTGGGGTGATGATAACTCCACCTACTGGCTTCAGAAGTCGAGGAAATCCTGCCAAGTACCTAACTGATCTAGACTTTGCTGATGACTTAGGAGTACTCTCAGAATCACTAGAGGGAGCCCAACGGCTCTTCAGCTCATTAGAACATGCTGCTTCTAGTGTTGGTCTTTTTATTAACTCCAGAAAGACCAAAATTTTGACAGTTAACTTTGAAAGTCCTCAGCAAGTCTCTGATCGGATGAGCAAAAGCTCAAAAGATGGTATGCTTGAGCATGTGGATGACTTCTGTTACCTGGGATCATGGATCCGGAAGTCAGGTGAGGACCTTCGAATACGTAAGGGAAAGGCATGGGCAGCCTTGAATAGGCTTTCCAGGATTTGGAAGTCACCGAGAATTAATCGGAAACTTAAGGTCCGGTTATTTAGAGCAGCAGTAGTTCCAGTACTCCTCTATGGGAGTCCATGCTGGGCTCTAACTGCTGAGGACACCAAATCTCTGGATGGCAGATTCACAAGAATGCTACGCCGGGTTCATTGTGTCAAGTACAATGCACACATCTCCAACCAGACACTATATAACATTGGAGGTGTCTCATTGGTTCCCCCAAGCTTGACACTAGAACAAAATCGCCTCCGCTTTGCAGGACATTGTTTTCGCCGTGAGGACCAGCCAGTGCATAATCTTGTACTTTGGCAGCCTCATGGAGTGAATAAGCATGGTGGACAGCCCATGACTTTCTTGAGACGCATCTTAAAGGACACTGGCCTTGAAGATGCGGATGATCTAGCAAATGTCATGGGTGATAGGGAGTTGTGGCGGTGCAATTTTGTCGATAAGCCGGCACAGCATTCTTAAAAATGCAGCTGCAATGCAGCATGCCGATCCTAGTAGTAGTAGTAGTCCCTCATTTCGGAGATAAACTCTTCGCGACAACACACCCTCAACCGGTTGATATCAACTTAAGATCTCGAGATCTTATCGCTGACGCTCCTATGTTACAACATCCACCGATCGAAGCTGCTCATGTCGATGGTATACTCGTTGAACCTCTGGACAATCAAGCGGTTCTTGTCCGTCGTATGGTACATGAGGTTAACATAAGCGCTAGACCTTTACAGAACTCATTTTACGGGATCAAAGACCACCCCTACTACCACCCCTACTATGTCCATTTAGCTCAATATTATATGGTGAAACCCGAAGATCCTACACATAGTTTAAAGTTTCTACCATTGATAAATCCCATCGACCTTGTTGAACTTGAACAACTACTAAAACATTTGGATCAATTAGTTAAAGCAAACTCATTTAGAAAACCGTATAATGTTTCGAGAATAGAAAATGACGTAATGACTCCATATAATCTCGATGGATTTATTAAAACTCGACTAGTCCATTGGAATCTAGATGTATTGTTTGAAGAAGAAAGAATACAGAGATATGGAGATGAAGCTACACCTACTACGCATTATCTAAAATATCGCGATTTGCCTAACGCCAGTGACTGAGCGACATTATGGCATCCTGTGGGCATGACTATAGAAAAGGCCACAGAAGAGTGGAATGAAACTCGCAACGTTATCGAAATGTATGGAGTTGTTACCTACTATAACAAAGGTAGTGTTCCTGTTGGAGAACTAGGAACTACGCGAATGATACATATACGAGGATTAGCTGGTTCTACCCATGTTTTTACTTGGGCCTGTTCTGACGCGATTGACTACTCTTTTGAAACCCTTACAGATATACAAAAGAGACTTAGACATGGACAATCGAACTCGCGCAACTTTATGTAACCAATACCGAATGCAAACCGGCAATGGGTATAGATGGATCTATGCTACCCCAACCAGTCCTTGAAATGCTGTTTGACGAAAGAATTAAGATCGGTTCAGCCATTTATGGAGATCTCCAAAACGATTTTAGAAATATGGAAAATATCCCATACCCTTTCGTAGATACCCAATTGATTGCACTGTGGGCAGAAGGCCGAGGTTTCTTCCGGACCATGTATACCAATACACCGAGAGGAATTAACAAAGTACAAAGGACCTCCATCGGGCATCTGGCCTTCCAGGAATACGGATGGAATTTTAAAGTTGGGGAATCCGTCAGCTATCAACAAATTTATGGCGACCATTATTCGCGATTATATTTTGACGGACCGTTAACAGCACCTGGAGTTGTCTATAGCTTTATGAGTGTACCACTCCGACCCTCATTCGCTATATATACCATCTTTGAGAACGCCGCACTTGCTGGTTGGCTAGCCGATGTGTGCAGTCGAACTATATGTGCTCACCCTTTAGTGCTTGGAACTAAACTCGCTAAACTAGATGAACACAATAAATTCATCCGATTCGAATGCTTTAGGCGCTTTCTGACTCCGTTCCATAACGTTGATAGTCAGTTTAAAGATCGCGCATTAACCAAACTCAGCTTGAGAGATTCCGCCACTGAGAAGTTGGATAGCGCTGGATTTGCCATTTTTAAGGATGTTTGCGTACAAAATCTACATTCATCTGTCATGCAAAGACCCAGAATCCCAACAGGATACTCTATTGTGGAAGTTCAAACAGTGGGTTCCCTAGAGAAAATAGCTACATCTGTCGAAGCTCTGCAAGTTGAAGAAGAACCAATTTTCTTAGAATCTGAAGAAATTCAACCCATAACACCCCGGAGTAGTGATAATGATTATGTGTTGGAATGGTATCAAGGTCCACAACGTCTCACAGCATATGATTATTGGCATGCCAATTACATTTCTAGGAAACGTTGTCGATTATCTACGTGACCACTTTACCCCTTTATACTCCAACGAACGCTGCTCCTACTTTAAAGACCAACATCCTATGGAAATTTATTGTGCTTATTGTCGACTTAACAATGAGCATATTTTCGCTGTTTGTCCTCAATTCATGACTCAATGTCACTACTGCCAATTCAAAGGCACACTAGTTTCGATTGCCCTTTCAACTGAGACCTAGAAAGCGTGGACGAAATAGTAGCATTACGCTATATCAGATCTTGGGAAGCTAGTGCAGATCTCCATTGTGAATCACGCCACCGATATCATCCAGGACGTGCATATGAAGGAGTTTATTCCTTTCACCCATACCTCTTTTCTTCAGTTGAACTCAGTGAAATCTCGCACTCCTAGTTATGAACTGATGAAACGTGTTGGCGAGAGTGTTTCAACTAAATACGTTCGTAAATATCCGAGAAATATCAATCCCAATAGCTTGGATGCTTATAATCTGATTAAATTCGTTCGACAAGATCCTGAATACAGTGAATTATTCATAAACGCACACCCCGAGTTACAAGAAGTTCATAGACGACCATATGAATACAAAGCCAGGGAGCGCGAATTAGAAAGAGTGATTAAACCGAGAAAATTCCTCACTACATACGGTCAACCTACCGCTGTCATACAGACAACCAATCAAGGACCAGTACGAGCTGCCATCCTGAAACGAGCTCTAAAGGGTGTCCAATCCCGATCCACTGATATCGATCAACCGGCTACCTCGACCGGCAGATACACAGACCGCAATCCTAACCCAACCAAGGTTCCACCTTGGTGTAGTGGTTGCATTGAATTCACATCTCCTGTAGGTCGTGGGTTCGATCCTCACATGGGCCAGGGCAGTTTTCGTTCCGTCACGAATGCTTTAAAGGGACCAGCCAGCGCGTATCTCTGCCTTGCATCCTTAAGTGGTAGCTAAATGAGTACTGGAGTTTCCTCTGGGGAGAAAAGTTCTGGGGGGACCACACTGGAAATAAGTCGTCAGACTTTGTGCGTAATCCCTGCTCTAGCGGCCGAAGAAAATTTACTTTTTTTTACCTTCCGATGCAATTGTATTGCACCCTTCCCCCAGGAGTTATAGCCCTCCTAGTAAAGTGACTCGCCCCAAAGAGAAAACTACTACTAGGATCGGCATGCTGCATTGCAGCTGCATTTTTAAGAATGCTGTGCCGGCTTATCAACAAAATTGCACCGCCACAACTCCCTATCACCCATGACATTTGCTAGATCATCCGCATCTTCAAGGCCAGTGTCCTTTAAGATGCGTCTCAAGAAAGTCATGGGCTGTCCACCATGCTTATTCACTCCATGAGGCTGCCGAAGTACAAGATTATGCACTGGCTGGTCCTCTCGGCGAAAGCAACGTCCTGCAAAGCGGAGGCGATTTTGTTCTAGTGTCAAGCTTGGGGGAACCAAAGAGAAAAAGACTCTCACCAGTCTTAAGAAACTCCGTAAACGCCATTCGCGTAAGAAGGACTGATAGTTTAGAGTATTTTTATATTAGAAACTGTGATTTTATATATATTTTATAGACTTAAATCCCATTTTCTGGGAGTGGTGTAAAAGCTTTTGAGGACAAAATAAGTCATTATTGCGCAATCACTAAATACTCTAAAAGGCTTATAATTGTACAACTACGTGTCTGTCAAAAAACCCAGATTTGGAATGACAAAATATACCAGCTGTTCCTTTGTGTGAGGAATGTGCTTTGTTGACATATATTTCAGCCAATCAGAGCGATCTCCCTTCCTCTGTTATCAGTGGCCTATGAGAGATGACGCAATGCGGCAGTTTCCGAGAATTCATATTTCATTCAGAATTCATTCGGACATTCTGACTTTCTGACTTTGCCCTAACATCAGTGGCCTAGAGTCATAGGAACGCAAATCTATTAACATTGCAATGCATTGCATCACACTCGTAACACATCACATTGCGTACGGAAAAACTCATTTCACCGCACTGCTTTCTAATATACTGTTTTATACTATTGTTAATTGCTGTTTATATTAATGGATGTTATATTTGAAACTAGAAGCCGTTTATTTTACCATAACATGGTTGAGATTACTACGGTATACCTACCCTACCACGTCATATAAATATATAATATCTGTAATAATATAATACAGTAAAGTATACTATTTACGTAAGTGTCTACGTCTACAATAAATAATTAAAGTAGATCAAATTATTGCTTATATTTAAATGATAAAATAAATTAAAAGGATCAGTAAAAGTGTAGGAATATAATTAAAAGTTGAGTAATTATTGTGATGGAATCAATGAGTTTAGGTGGCAAGCAAGCCCTAGCGGTGTATAAGAGGTATTCTACAGTGAGTTGCAGTCCCAGACGTGTGAGACATCGTCGGCTGGTTTATGACACAAATCGCAGATGCAGGTTAGTGCTGGCCTCCAGCAGTTGCGGGACTTACATATATTTTGATGATATCGATTAGACAGGAGCTGGGCGGCCATGCGGCGCCGTTTTCCAGCAAGATTTGTGAGGGATATACAGCTCTGGTTGGGGTGGTCTTCCGCCTCCAAGATCTTGGAAGTTGAGCTAAACTTACTCAAACCACACCACAGCTTCCAATAGAAGCCGCGGACTTTAATAATGTGGTCTAGATTTGGATTCGTTGTATAACTGTTGGAGCTGAAGATCATACACCCATACGTTACTGAGGGTAGTATTACACAATCCCACAGTTTTTTAGCTGATTCGAGCGATAATTGATGGAGATCGATTTTTGTCGCTAGCCTCATACATGAGGCGATCCCACGCTTTTGGAGGTATGAATAATGTCCTGATGCACCATTTTTAGTGCTAAGCACCACACCAAGGTAATTAAAAATTTTCACCCGCTCAATCGGCTGCCCCTTATACTGCAATGTATCGTGTTTAGATAACCACGAGCGAAACAAGCGAGGAACAAGCTGAAGAGAAGTGGACTTAACTTGTCACCCTGCACCTCTCCGATCATTTGCGTGATGGGATCAGATAAGAATATACCAACAGCAATACAAATGAAATTAGTTGCCAGGAGTGCCCAAATAACGAGTATAAACTTCCGACTAACCCCAAGAGCCGATAGTTTAGAGCAGAGTTTTGACCTTTGAACGGAGTCGAAGGCTTTGCTATAGTCCACAAAATGCAGTAGAGAGCCCCTCCTGGTACAGACAATGCAGAAGCTATGCAGCTGCGCAGTATACGCACTGCACCAAGTGTTGAGCGACCCTTGCGAAAACCGTGCTGTTCATTGGGGAGAACATTATTAGATTCAGCCCATTCATATAATCTGGTGAATAGAATTTTCGTGTAAACCTTCAACAAACAAGACAACAGCGCGATTCCCCTGTAAGAATCAGGGGATATTTTCGGCCCTTTACCTTTGTATAGAGCGGTTAAAATTGGGGTCTGCCAGAAGGTAGGGAATGTCATCCACGCGAAACATGCACCGAATAGCGCTAGTAGAAAAGTAAACAAATGGCCAAATCCAACTTTAAGAGCCTCATTGGACACACCGTCGGGCCCTGTAGCTTTTCCTGATTTCTGGGAAGCGACAGCTGCAGTGACCTCGGGGCCCGTAATTGGCCGATCTAGTACGGGATCTGGATTGTCCTGTAGATTTGGAAATTGTGGGATTTCGTTCCGTGTAAATAATTGTGAAAAGTGTGACTGCCAACTCTCCGCTGGAACTTGATGGGACACTGCTGCTTGTTTCTTCGATTTCAGCATATCCCAGAAGTGGTTGCGGTCGCATTCACAGCGATTAATAAGATTTGCTTCCCTCTGACTCATGTGGAGTTTATTTTTACCACGGATAGTTGTTTTATATTTTAACTGCAGCTGTCTATATGTTTGTAGATTCAGGGCCGACGGGTCATCGTTTAGAATTTTTCGACAGTCCTTAAGCTGGGCGTGGAGGTTGAAACAGGCTACATCAAACCAGGGCTTTGACCTCTTTTTCTTTGGTACCGCAGCCTTTTTAAGGTCATCCGATATAAAAGTCAGGCTGTATCAATGCTGTCTTCCGAGAATGGAAGAACGTCCCAAAGGAACTGTTAATATTTCCCCGAAAGTAAATATAGTGCAATAACTACTCTAGAACCGAATCCAGTCTCCCACACCCGTGGGTCATACGCCGCGCTAGACTGGTTTCAGCTGATGTCAATTAGTACGGGCAATAGTCGATTCATAAGACACTTAAATTAGCAGGTTAAACTGTTAAAGGTCTAAAAGCGCGAACATCTACTCCAGCTTATGTCTGTTTGTATAATATCATTATTAGTACTAATGGAGCCTTAACAGAGAGCTCACTAACGGAGGCCTAAATACTCGTCTTGTCTACTCCATCTTATGTCCGTTTGAATAATATCATTATTAGTACTAATGGAGCCTTAACAGAGAGCTCACTAACGTAGGCCATAAATACTTGTCTTGTCACACATTATAAGTTCTCCGTTAATTTTACCATTAATGGAGCTTTAATGGAAATACAGTATCTAGACTACTACTACTACTAGGTCGAGCGAACTCGGACAGTGGAAATGAGATCCTTCCAGGCTTCCCGATTCTCCATAGTTGTCGCAATTTCGTTTCTCCCAAGTTCAGTATCCCTTTCAAGTTGATCTATATATGTTATGGCTGGTCGTCCACGACTACGCTTTCCATGAGTTGGTTGCCAGAGAAGTAGATCTGGTATGACCTCGTCTTTACTTCGCCAGCAGTGCCCACTGAATCTTAATCTGCGTTCACGGAGGGTGGTTGATACAGGTGGTATTGTACCATAAAGCTCGGCGTTTGTCATGTGTTGTCTCCAGCTGATGTTTAGGGCTGCCCTTAGTAGTCTTGTGTAGCAACCATCAATTCGTTGTTCAAGTGATTTAGTCAGTGTCCAGGTCTCACCCCCGTATAAAAATACACTTTCCACTGTGGCTCGAAAGAACTTAGTCTTCAGGTGCCTGGAGAATTCTGATTTCCAGATGGTATCCATTTTTGATAGAGCTACCCAAGCCTTTGCTTTCCTAACTTCTATGTCCTTTTTGCTACTCTCTATCCATGATCCAAGGTACTGGAAGTCATCGACCTTCCTTAGTTGATTATTATCAATGGTTGTCAAGTTTCCATCAATATTAAAGGTCATGAATTCGGTCTTGGTAGCATTTATATGCAATCCAACCTCCTTAGCAGCCCTCTCCACTTTAAACGAACGGATGAAGTGGTAGGCATTCACCAGCGGCAGCATAGTGTAAAGATGATAGAAAAAATAAAGTATTGAGGGTCTTTAGCTGGTTATATTATATTAGATAAAGATACAATAGTAAACGTTTTCGACCTACCGGTCTGCATCAGACTATGTACTGGCAACTAACAGGAAAAGGTGGGGGTCTATATATATATATATAAGTATATAAGTACTTATATATATATATATAGACCCCCACCTTTTCCTGTTAGTTGCCAGTACATAGTCTGATGCAGACCGGTAGGTCGAAAACGTTTACTATTGTATCTTTATCTAATCAACACATCTATCTACATATCTAATCAACACATAGGCCTAAATCATATGTCCAGTACATTGTGCAATGGATATGGAGGACTAATAGGCCTACAGCTTATAATTGTATAAGTATATGCACTGTAAATTGGTATTGGTACTATACTCAATCTATACCGCTACACTGGAATACATTTTATTCATTTATTGAACTGCAATGGCGGAAAAACGTAAATCGACTACGAAACAAACACATATCGATCTTTCTAAACTTCTTCAATGCGATTGTTCTGCACTGTTCCTGGAGAAATCAGCGTACGATGAACACATTGGCCTTTGCTGCAAAGCGGCGGGGAACAGTCAGTCGACTGACAGTTGTATCGGGTAAAAACTGCCTTGGTTGCGAGATTTGTGGGGCATGGATTCACGCTGCTTGCCTCAAACTGTCTGCAGCGGAAGTCCAAATTCTCGCAAAATGCAACAATTGTAAGATTATTTGCTCCCCTTGCAGTGCCAAAGGTAAACTAACCATCGAGGATGACCGGTCGGAGCATATAGAATCCATGATGACGAACATGGAATCTGCAATAAAGTCCGACATCGAAAATCTAAAATCCGAGGTTTTGAACTGGCGTAGAGAATGTGATGATGCGGGCGATCTAGGGGAGGAATGGAGTCGAGTCGCAGGACCTCAACATAAACGACGGGCAAACAAAACTGCTTCCGGAAACGGTCCCATCCGCCGTAAAGATGGGTCACTGACGGTTGACGATGTCAGCCAGGAGGTGAAGGAGCAACAAAAGAGGGAATCTAATGTTGTGATCTCTGGTCTAACCCTGCCGAACGACGCCTCCAAGGATATTAAACTCACTAATGAGTTTCTTACTACCAATTTCGAACTTAACACTCAACAGCCCATCGTAAACACACTGTACAGACGAGCCGAAAGGGAAGGAAAGCGCTCAATGATAATTGTGAAACTGTCATCTCATAAGCTGCGTGAGGAAATCTTGCAAAACAAACAGAAACTCAGGTCATCTGGTTCTCCGAATGTCTATATATCTGAAGATCAAACGCCACTACAAGCGAAACAAGCCTACCTACGCAGGGAGGATTCTCGAAAGGCTAGGAGGAGGCAGCAGCTGAGTCCTGGGTCTCCAGTTAAACCAGATTCCCGAACCAGCACCGCGAGTCAGAACGAACATGTTGCGACAGACTGCGAGTCAGCCACCGCTACTAAGGGCAGCGAGGCCCCCTTGATGTCTCTGTCGGGAAACGAATAGAGGGAGAACTTCCTGCCCGCGACAAAAAACGGTTTATCGATTGTTCGTGCTTTAACGCTCAGTCACTGGGAAACAAATTGACAGATTTAGAAACCTTCCTGGACGAGGGCGATCTTGGAGTTATTGGAATCACGGAGACGTGGCTCAATGACTCCTTTACGGACGGTATGCTCAACGGCAAAGGTAAATTTAACGTGTTTCGCCGGGACAGAGATTCTCGAGGAGGAGGTGTAATGTTGCTCGTGCAAAAAGCAATTACCGCGGTTTCTGTACCTCTTAAGGACGATAAATATAAAGGTATCGAGATGGTGGCTGTCGATCTCGTAGGTAATTCCCCATCCCGTTTAATCTGCGTCTACCGACCACCTAACGCATCTGTAGACTACGACCAACGTCTCTGTCAAGGGTTGTCAATACTCTGCGACGTAGATTTCCCAGTTGCCATATTTGGTGACTTTAATCTCCCACTCTTTGATTGGCAGACTTGTACCCATCCAGACAGTCAACTATACAATTTATACGAATCCTGCTTTCTCGAAAACGGTTTGACACAACTACAGAGAAAACCTACGCGCCTTAATAATATCTTAGATATTGTACTTACTAGTGAAGAATTGTTTGTATCCAATGTAAATACCTGTGAATCTTTTTCCTCGAGCGATCATGACAGTAGAATAATTTTTTCCATTGCTTCAGTTAACGAGCGCGCTGAGACAGGCAATGTTTCATACTATGATTTTAAACATGGTGATTACGATAACTTTGGTGCTTTTTTAGATAGTCAGAACTGGGCGAACGTTTTTAATTCTTGTACAACTGTTGATGATTATTGGAGTGCTTTGTCCGATGTGTTAAAAACTGGAATTGATAAATTTGTTCCTTGTAAAGTTTTTAAAGTCACAAAGAAAAAATTGTATCCTGAGTATGTTAGAGCCTTACAGAAAAAGAAAAATCAACTGTGGCGCCGCAGACACACTGAAAGTGGCAGATACGAGTATAATAAATGTGCAAAAGCAGCCTCTCGGGCAGCTTTTCGCGCGGCTTGCGTTCGAGAAAATAAGGTTCTAAGCTCAGGCAAACCCGATGCAATTTTTAAGTATGTAAATTCTAAACGATCTACGAAATCGGGTATATCAGCATTCAAAATAGACGGCAAAGTAATTGTCGATGATGCAACTAGAGCTCATATTTTATCCAATGTATTTACTGAAAATTTTACTGTCGATAATAATTCGGTTCCTATTTTTCACAGTAGAGTTCCAGCCGGTGTAAATAAATCATCTGTTAATTTTTCTCCTGGTGCAGTATATTCAGTCCTTCGTAAAATGATACCTAAAACCGGACGCACTCCTGATGGAATGCCGAGTATTTTATTTGTAAATTTGGCCCGTTTTTTATCCGTGCCCCTTTCTACTGTTTTTAATATATCTTTTACTTCAAATGCACTACCTACAGTATGGCTTAAAGCTTTTATTATCCCTATTTATAAAAAGAATGATCACACAGACCCGTACAATTATAGGCCAGTCTCGTTAACTTGTGTGGGTTGTAAAATTATGGAAACGTGTATAAAAATAGAACTTTTAGCGTATTTGAAGGAACATAAATTAATCAGTAAAGCTCAGCACGGATTTATGGAAGGAAGAAGTACAGTAACCCAACTTTTAGAATGTACAAATGAATGGTATAAATGCTTAGATAACCGAAGTCAGGTGGACGTAATTTACGTCGATTTTGCTAAAGCATTTGACTCTGTAGTCCACAATAAACTTTTGTGTAAATTGAATAGTTATGGTATCACTGGTAATTTGCTTAATTGGATTGGTGCTTTTCTTAACAATCGTATACAACAAGTAATAGTAGGAAATTCATATTCTGTAGAATGTAAAGTTACTTCTGGAACAGTACAAGGTAGTGTGCTAGGTCCTCTCTTATTTTTATTATTCGTCAACGAGTTATCCGACTTAGTAAAAGCCCCAGGGGTCACGTGTAAACTTTTTGCAGACGATCTAAAAATATATGCCAAAACTACTAATAGTGCACCTTTATCCAATTCTCTTATTTTACTCGATAATTGGGCGAAACAATGGCAAGTGAAAATAGCACCACATAAATGTTCAGTGTTAAATATTTCTACAACGAGAAGCTCTAATTTACAGTATATTTTAGATGGTAGGGTATTGGATTGTGAGACTTTTTGTAAAGATTTAGGGGTAACCGTATGTGCCAATCTAATTTTTGACCTTCATTGTAAGGAGAAAGTTGCAAAAGCTTTTAAAATTATCAATATGATTTTCAGATGTTTTAAGACAAGCAACTCAAAAGCCATTCTCACTGACTATAAAACCTATGTTAGGCCAACTCTAGAATACTGTACGGTTATAACATCTCCTTTCCATGTAGACATTATAGATTTAATCGAGCGAGTACAGCGATACTTCACACGTAGACTCTTTTCTAGGTGCAATTTAAGATATGTAGACTATATGAATCGCTTATTACAGTTGAAATTGCAACCACTAGAAGTACGTAGGTTACTTACTGATTTAAAAATGGTGTACTCTATTTTACATAGGCGTGTTGACCTACCAATTGATAACTTTTTTACCTTCAATACGCGTCAATCTTCAAGAGGGCATAATATGAAAATTGTTAAGCCTCAAGCCCGTCTACAAGTGGTGAAATTTTCTTTTTCTCACCGCATAGTAGATATTTGAAAATTCATTGCCGCCTGAGTTAGTAAATGCGTCCAGCTATAATATTTTTAAATCTCGAATTTTACAGATTGATCTACTTCCGTACAGTCATTTTAACAGATTTTTAGACTAATATAAAACATAATTTTTTATTATTTATATATATATATTTTAATTTTAATGCACCAATTTTATCAGGATGTGTTTTTTTCCGTATAGTACAGTACGTATAATTTGATTTCACTTAAAGGAGCGGAATTTATATTGTAATATTTTATTTCACCCATTAGTGTACTTTGTACCTTGGTGATGTTCTCCCTCTATATACTGGTTTCTCATTTAAATTAATTAATTATGTATAGAGGTGCAATAATAATAATAATAATAATAATAATAATAATAATAATAATAATAATAATAATATAATATAACCAGCTAAAGACCCTCAATACTTTATTTTTTCTATCATCTTTACACTCTCCACTTTATTTAGTAGAAGCTGTGCATCTGCTAGCGTATTAGAGAGCAGGGCGATGTCATCCGCAAAGTCGGTGTCTGTGACTGTAGTTGCCGGATATCTACTACTTCTGCGTTCTTGAAGTGTGAATCCCAGATCTTCACCCTTTGTGGCCGTCCTCATTGCGTAATCCAGCACAATTACAAATAGTAATGGTGCTAATGTGTCACCTTGCAGTACGCCAGCCAGGATTGAGAAAAACCCAGTTTCACCATCTGATGAGAGTACCTGCGCTTCTGTGTCACAATATAACAATCCAATGCCAGCAACAATTACTTCCGGTATTCCATAAGCTCTTAGGATTTCAAGCATTTTACCTCTATGGATGGAGTCGAATGCCTTCTTGAAGTCCACAAAAGTCATGACTGCGGGGAGATTCTTTGACTTAATTCCTTCAATCAGTCTCCGTAGTGCAAGTATCTGAGCTATTGTTGATCTACTTGGTCGAAATCCGTTTTGGCTCTTACGCAGTAGTTTCTCTATGTGAGGCCTAATCCTATATAGAATCATTTTATTGTATATTTTGGCAGCTACCACAAGCAGACAGATCCCACGATAGTTTGTTGGTATGCCGAGGTCTCCTTTCTTGGGGAGAGGCTTTAGTTGACCTTTAGTCCAAATTGGTGGTGGCTTTTCCCCTTTTAACATCCGGTTGCAAACATTCAATAATGGTCTATTTAGCACTCCGGTTTTCCATACCTCCGCTGGGATTTCATCTAATCCACTCGCTTTATTATTGGACATGCTTTTAATGCTTCTTTGGAGTTCGGCAGGTGTGAAGTCCCCTGTTTCTATAGGTAGTGTCTTGTCATATATTTTCCTTGTAGGGCTGACCTCGATGTTTGGTGGCTGCCCAAGCAAGTTGCTGAAGTGATTGTTCCACTTCCCAACACGTTCTATCTAGACTACTTAAACAAAATATTAAAAGTTAAGTATTTCAGTGCGAAATGTTTTAATGAAAATGCTTTAAAATCTGCTTTCTGCATTTTTCCTAGAATTATTTCAATATTAATATGGTTCACAGTAGGATATATTGCTTTCGATGTGTCCGATTGCGTGCTCAGTGATCAACTTACTAGCATCAGACTACAAGATACCTTACGTAATCCATATGGATCACCATGGATACCTTACGTAATCCATATGGATCACCATGGATACCATACGTAATCCATAGTCGTAATATAATAATAACGCTATCTATTGTAGATTTATCTTGTTAAATATTTTATTATTAACAAGATAAATTTTAATTTACCTTGTAAAATTAACATTATACAATAATTTACATTTAAATTAGTGTTGTAAGTTTTCACCTGTTCACTGGTTGGTGGAGCCCAGGTTTGCTGCTGCTGTGTTGTCTCTGTTTCTCCATTAATGATGTCGATCATTGCTTCTGCTGCAAGCTTGTCTGCTGGAGGTATGAAAAATCCATAACTACCAAAGTTAAGAGCTGATAGAATTACAAGCAGTTGGCCTCCGCCACAAACATACATCTTCGGATTTGGATGGGTGTCTTCAGCATAAACGTATCGAGTAAATAATTACAGCCACACGGATTCTTTTATCCTGCAATAATAAATGCTATTGTAATTTATAAATTATTCAGTTATTAATTAATATTTGATTATTATTATAATTGTAGTACATAAACATAACCGCATAACCTGGTTCCGTTTTCACCGAAATGTTGTGAATTGTGATGAAATTGGGATAATGGGTTTATGTTAATTGGAGATTTTTTATAATATTTAAAATTTATTTTAAATGTATTTGTGCCACAATTGAGCTCTAAGTCTCCCAACATTTTTGGAGAATTTCTTAAATTTATTTCTGTTCTTTTTGAAATATAAATCGGAATCTCTTACTAGTTTGTAGTTTCTGGGCGAGGTAGGCCTTACTGAAAATATTGTAAACAATACAACATTTTTAAAATTTTTTATATTTATATTTACTATGAATATGCATAATAAGATACATTATTTATTCTCTTTTGAACTTTGCACACATAGTTAGTTTGGCAAACACAAGATAATTATTCCAGAAGCGAATGTAAATAAATTTATTTACCCTATTTACTTTACCCAACAAAATTTGAAGATAAGAAATTAATAAGGAAATAGATTTAAGTGGTCTAACATCCATGTCGAATTAACATAAGAGTTTAAACGGAGCAAACAGAAAGTCTACAAAGACGTTGGCTAGACGCCTATTTTTTTGTAGATAATTCCTCATCAATGATTCCTTCTTACTTTGTTTGGAATCTTTAATGTCCTCAGTCAATGCTGATTGATTATATAATTTCTGAAGAAGTTTTGTGATGCTGCACACTTAGCATACTGCAACTTAGCACACTGCAACTTAGCACACTGCTACTTAGCACACTGCTACTTAGCACACCGCTACTTAGCACACTGCCACTTAGCACACTACTACTTAGCACACTGCTACTTAGCCCATTGCAACTTAGCACACTGCAACTTAGAACACTGCAACTTAGCACACTACAACTTAGCACACTGCAACTCAGCACACTGCTACTTAGCACACTGCTGCTTAGCACACTGCTACTTAGCACACCGCTACTTAGCACACTGCCACTTAGCACACTGCAACTTAGCACACTGCAACTTAGCACACTGCTACTTAGCACACTGCTTCTTAGCACACTGCTACTTAGCACACCGCTACTTAGCACACTGCCACTTAGCACACTACTACTTAGCACACTGCTACTTAGCCCATTGCAACTTAGCACACTGCAACTTAGAACAATGCAACTTAGCACACTGCAACTCAGCACACTGCTACTTAGCACTCTGCAACTTAGCACACTGCAACTTAGCACACTGCAACTTAGAACACTGCAACTTAGAACACTGCAACTTAGCACACTGAAACTTAGCACAGTGCAACTTAGCACACTGCAACTTAGCACACTACTACTTAGCACACTGCTACTTAGCCCATTGCAACTTAGCACACTGCAACTTAGAACACTGCAACTTAGCACACTGCAACTTAGCACACTGCAACTCAGCACACTGCTACTGAGCACACTGCAACTTAGCACACTGCAACTCAGCACACAGCAACTTAGAACACTGCAACTTAGCACACTGCTACTTAGCACACTGCTACTTAGCACACTGCTACTTAGCACACTGCTACTTAGCACACTGATACTTAGCACACTGCAACTTAGCACACTGCAACCTAGCACACTACTACTTAGCACACTGCTACTTAGCCCATTGCAACTTAGCACACTGCAACTTAGAACACTGCAACTTAGCACACTGAAACTTAGCACACTGCAACTTAGCACACTGCAACTTAGCACACTGCAACTTAGCACACTGCAACTTAGCACACTGCAACTTAGCACACTGAAACTTAGCACACTGCAACTTAGCACAATGCAACTTAGCACACTGCAACTTAGCACACTGCAACTTAGCACACTGCAACTTAGCACACTGCAACTTAGCACACTGCCTCTTAGCACACTGCAACTTAGCACACTGCAACTTAGCACACTGCAACTTAGCACACTGCAACTTAGAACACCGCAACTTAGCACACTGCAACTTAGCACACTGCAACTTAGCACACTGTAACTTAGCACACTGCAACTTAGCACACTGCAACTTAGCACACTGCATCTTAGCACACTGCAACTTAGCACACTGCAACTTAGCACACTGCAACTTAGCACAATGCAACTTAGCACACTGCAACTTAGCACACTGCAACTTAGCACACTGCAACTTAGCACACTGAAACTTAGCACACTGCAACTTAGCACAATGCAACTTAGCACACTGCAACTTAGCACACTGCAACTTAGCACACTGCAACTTAGCACACTGCAACTTAGCACACTGCAACTTAGAACAATGCAACTTAGCACACTGCAACTTAGTACACTGCAACAGCTTCTTTTGGAACTCTTGATCATCAACCCAACCTCGCCATCAACCTAATGTATGGGCTTCTACTAAATCCTTATCCGAAAATAAACCTCAGTTATCACCTGCAATGTTTATTATAAAACTTACCGGTCTGCCGTTTGATAAATCGCACAAAAAGTTAAATATATAACTGGTTCCCGAATTATATATATATAGCGATTATTAAAACTTCCTTCAATCAAAATAATAAATTTTACAATTTACAAATTTCAATTACTTTTCGAAAAAATAAGAATTATTGCTGGTTGCTGGTAGATTGCATATGTGGCTGGCCACGAGAAAAGGGACCTTATGTCACCGGAGGTCGATTTTGAGTTATTAGGCCTATGAGATGCAGAATTTTCCAGAGATTTTAACAAAAAAAATGATGTCTCAATATCTATTTCCAAAAAAAAGTTATAGCGATTTATGTGAAGGTGAATCGGGTAGCAAAAAAATTTTATAATAAGCGATTATTAAAAAAAATGGAAAATATTAATAATATCATAGCAATTCTTACTATATAGTTAGGCAGCTCAATTTTATTCGGCTTTTTATGCAACTTTTAACACTTTGAAACTAATATTGTTCATGAACTATTTTAACAAAAATTTTTGCAAAATTTTCAAAAAAACATGTAACCAAAAAAAAATTTTTTTTATTTAAAATTTGTTCAAAAAGATAAATTTTTTTACCAAAATTTAAAATTATTTGTATTTTGAATTCATTATTGGGATTACAAAATTTAAGATTTCAAAATTTAATTTATTTAATTTAATTAGTTCTTTCCTAGGTATCTTGAATATCAGAACCAATTTGAATTTCCCTCATCGTTTTATACATTTCTAAATTGATAATCCAATTAAATTTGTTCAAAAATAGAGGGAAACTTTAAACGCGATTATCTCAGAATCAGGTTTTGCGACATAAGGGTCCCTTTTCTCGTGGCCAGCCACATATATTTAAAACTTATCCAAACAATGTATAATAAGTTAGGAGATGATGTTGCTAATCAATTAGGTAATTTACAGAGGAATTAACGCAGGCGAATGCTTGACGGATAAACACGACATATGTTTTTAATACTAGAGAAGATTACACAGATGGGATTATTACATATTGATTAGAGTCGTGGTTTATAATTAACTATGCTCCACGTTGCATAATGTTGTTCTGATACTGATATATTCCCATCTAATGACGACAACAATAATGACAATATCGACTTCACAGATTCAAGTAACCATTTTCATTCGATTGACCCAGACAGTAATTTATTTTCCACAATTAACAGCTCTGACTGCTATAATCAAGACTCATTCAATACCCTAGTAGACCAACAGACCAGTAATAAGAAGCAACTATCCGTTTTCCACCTAAACTGCAGAAGTCTCCGGAAAAACTTTCAGGATACAACAACTCATTTAGATTTACTTAATAAACAGTTTGACATATTAACTTTTACAGAGACATTTCTTACTGACGAAACAGACCTCTCTTTAACTAAACTTGACGGATACAGTGGACCTCTCACAAATAATAGACTATACGGGAAATTGGACAGGGGCGGAACCGCAATCTATATCAAAGACGGACTACAATATTCTATACAGACAAAATTTAATTTGGATGGATGTGAATCTTCTTGGGTACTACTGAAACCAGGCGGAGTAAACAGCACTAACAGAAAACCATTACTCATAGGAACAATTTACCGACCAGATACTTGCCCAGAAGTTAAATTCTTAGACGAATTTTAACCGCAATCTTAACATTATTTCTGATCTTAAATACGATACAATTATTACAGGTGATATAAACATCGATACCTTAAAACATAACTTATCAACGAAAAACTACAATAACATATTACACACATACGGGTTTCAACAGATAATTAAGCAGGCAACGAGAATCACTCTATATTCAAAATCACTGATCGACCACATATCCACAAATATTACCGACAAGTTCGTTTCCGCCGGAGTTTTCCTGACTCAAATAGGTACCACGGATCACTTGGCCACATTTTAATTAATGATTTTGATTCCTACCTAACCTCATCTGAACCAAAACGTACTACATTTGATTACAGAAAATTCAACCAAAAAAGTTTTTTATCGGATCTTCAAAACAAAAATAACTGGACTTATAACGAAGATTCAATAGCAAAGGAAGATAAATTTTCAATTTTTTATGAAAACTTCAACTCATTGTGCACTAAACACCTACCAAAAAAGGAAATTAAAACAAAATTTATTCCCAAAAAGCCATGGATGACCACAAATCTAGTAAAATGTGTAATAAAAAAAAATAATTTATACGCTGCGTTAATGTCAAACCCATCTAACTTAAAATTATCGCAATACTCCTGCTATAGAAATAAATTAACAAAATCTCTTCGTGCTGCAGAAAAAAACTTTTATGAAAATGAATTTATTAAAAACAGAAATAGCTCGAAAAAAACGTGGAAAACCATAAACTCAGCTCTACATCGATCAAAAAAGTTATCTAGCCCAATCAAAATCAAAACAGACCAATCCGGTACAACCACGAGTGATAGTGCATTAATTGCCGATATTTTTAATTCTCATTTTTCATCTATAGGACCTCAACTTGCCGACAAAATTCCAAAATCTAATAGACAACCAACTCGCTTCATTAAAAATAGTAAATATAATTCCTTTTCTCTTTTAGAACCATGTGAAATAGAAATTGTTTATTTTTTACTTGACATAGACAATAATGTATCTACTTATGATGAATTTCCCGTTTCACTGGTTAAATTAGCAGCACACATAATAGCTCCACACCTCACATATTTAATTAAATTATCTATTTTAAATGGATTTTATCCGCAAATTCTAAAAAAGGCTAAAATAATACCTATTTATAAGTCAGGTGATCCGACAGACAAATATAATTACCGTCCAATTTCAATTTTACCAATCTTCACTAAAATCTATGAAAGACTAATTAATATTCAATTAATGGCATACTTAAATAAATATTCCCTACTTTCTTCAGCTCAACACGGATTCCGTAAACAAATTACCACTACTGACGCCATACTAACTGTGACGGGATCAGGGGATCCCGACCGGTGAATTAAGTTATGCGTCACCGCGTTGTTGGAAAGAAGATAGTTTGTTGTTGTTATCTTGATATTGTTATAGATTAACGGTAATGAGATATATGTTAGCACGGTAATATAGATAATGCAGTTGCAGTACAGCAGTAATGAGATAATCTGACAGTAACGGTGACGGTACAAAATGTCACTGGTCCCCACTGTGTGACTGAGATGACTGAAAGGGGCACAAGCACTAACCGGTAATATATTTGATTACCTACTGTACTTGTGGCCTGATTACTTAGCGGATGCAGTTACTTTGGCTCTGATTGGCCAATAACCTAATTCTCGTCTCTCACCTCTGTGGGAGTGTTCCCCCCCCCCCCCCCCCCCCCTGTAACAAATACAGTATATATTACCACCCTATATAAGGCTCCTATTATTATAACAAGTACTTCTACTACGGTACTGAGAGTTTCAGTGTTTACTATTCAATATTATGTATTACCTTGCCTAAGCTTAATATACTGCTGTACTGATCGAGGTCATGTTTTATATATATATTATATTTATGTTCTGCCATTCCCGAACATTCTGAACATTTGGTGCGGTGACCCATTCTAATAAACGTTAATGATACGTAATGTCGTAGTCATAATGTCGACTACTAAAGACCTCACAGTTTTAAAGCGTCAACGGGCAGGGTATAGAAGTGTCGTCACTCGGTCATTAAAGCAACTAAACGAGTTGCTATATGACAACGTCGCTACTAAGTCGTACGTGATTAACCCAGATTTCGAATCGATCCGCGACGTGGTTGAATCACTGCGTAATGTATCGACGAAGTTGAATGATATAAACGATACCATTCAAAACGATATCGATCCTGACGACATAGTTATCGAGGTCGAGATTGCGGAGGACGAAAGCTCTAAAATCTCGTCAGCGGTACGACGAGCGGAAACTTTTATCCAAAGCGGCGGTAATTATACTTTTTATCCAGTGTCACAGCTGGGTGGTACCAGTAGCGATCACGGAGATCGGCAACCCACAGCTGTAGATACTGGTAACATAACGACTATGAATCCGAATCAACGAACGACTACAAAACAAAAACTTCCAACGCTACAACTTCCAGTATTTAGTGGAGATCCTCTCCAATGGAACAGTTTCTGGGACCAGTTCGACGACTCCGTCCATTCAAGAAAGGACCTAGCGGGAGCCACTAAGTTTACTTATCTGGAAGGACAGCTGTCGGGAAACGCTGCTTGTTTGGTTAGCAACTTTCAACGTTCGAACGACGACTACAACGAAGCAATAAGTCTTCTAAAGAACACATACAGAAAACCACAGCTCATCCTACGAGCACGTATACACACGTTATTCGATCTAGAGGAGCCACTTCCCACGACTAAAGGACTGGCAACTTTTAGATCGAAATATGAAGCCCAAATCCGTGGTATTCAAAACGTTAAGGGAAATATTGAGGATGCTGGGTTCCTGTTGGTGGAAATCCTTCTCCGTAAACTTCCCATGAAAATTAAGGACAACATAAATCGAGCAGCCAGATCTATCTACTGGTCGCTGGATGATCTACGTCAAGCGCTACAGGACGAAATCGAACATATCGCTTCTATCGAAAATTCCGATCCCGAACCCTGGAATCGACAGGTCGTTTCGGGCGGTACTGCTGGTTCATTTGCTACTTTATCTCGAGATTCAAGTCGTTCCGCAACCCCTCGTTGTTATCTATGTAATGGAGAACATACAGTACGAGATTGTACTGAATATAGTTCACCAGCGAAAAGGAGAGACCGCGCTATACAACTCCGACTTTGTATCAATTGTTTACAACACAAATTTGTTAAGGGGACAAGGTGCTCCAGGATAGGGCGATGCCGTGTTTGCAACGGAGCTCATCACACAACTCTACACATAAATAAAAAACCAAATCATAAACAAAGTGATAGTAAACGAACACACACCCCTACTGGAACCTCCGCTATATCAAATCAGGACTCTTCCCTCTCGAGTTTAGTTTCCGACCAGCAGTCAACACTTCTTCCTATGGCGCTAATTACTATTATCAATAGAGCTCAAACGTGTCAAGTTCGAGCATTGTTCGATCAAGGTTCTCAACGATCATTCATACTAAAGAGTCTTGTCAATCAGTTACATCTACCGATAGTTGACAAAGTTAAACTCGCCATCGACGGATTTAATTCGAGCGGAAACCCTCATACGTACGATATCGCTACATTCGCTACAGAGTCTGCGGATGCGGATGGGCTGATTGATTTAAATGCGCTCGTTATCGATTCGCTCCCATCTCGATTATCTACTCACGGCCGAACTGAGCTCGTTGAAACTCTGCTCTCTCGTGGATTTCAGTTGGCTGATCCGCGTACAGGAGATGCAATTAATGATATAAATGTATTAATTGGTGCTGACCAGTATTTTAAATTTTTTCCTGCTAAATGTATTTCTGAAAATTTATATATTATTCCGTCCAAAGTTGGCGATGTTTTAGTAGGACAGGTACAAAATCGTAACGAAAATATTTGTACTAACCAATATACTAACGTTGTTACAGTGCTTACTGTAGGAAATCGAAATGACAATTTGTTAATCGATATTGAAAAATTATGGAAGTTTGACACCATCGGTATACGATATGATAATATCGATGTGAATGAGGACATTGCTGTAAAAGATTTCGAAAAAAGTGTTACTTTTTCCAACGGTATGTATAGCACAAAATTACCTTGGAAACCAAACTGTCAAACCTTACCTATCAATTTCGGTTTATCTTATAAACGTTTACAGTGTAACTTATGTAAACTCCGTAAAACTCCCGAGTTATTATCATGTTATGACAATATTCTTAAAGATCAATTACGTCGTGATTTTATAGAATTAGTTGAAGTAAATAGTCCTAATGAGCCTAGTGATATACATTCCGGATCAGTGGTACATTATTTACCACACCGAGGCGTTCTTAAACCTGATTCATCTACCACGCCATTACGGATTGTATATGATTGCTCATCACGCTCGGCCCCTAATTATCCTAGTTTAAATGATAATCTTTATTCGGGTCCTGACCTAAATAATTTATTGTGCAATTTGTTATTACGTTTCCGTTTACATCCTTATTGTGCTATAGCTGACATAGAAAAAGCCTTTCTACAAATAGGCTTAGATCAATCTGATCGCGATTGTACAAGATTTTTATGGATCCAGGATCCATTCGACCCTTTTAGTCAATTAGTGACATATCGTTTTAAAGTTATTTTATTCGGAGCTACATGTAGCCAATTCTTATTGAATGCTACAATAAAATATCACCTCAATAAATATTCTTCAAATATTGCTGAGAAAATAAGCGAAGCGAATGTTGACAATCTACAGTGTATGGAGCCAACAGAGACAGAATTAATAGATATTTACCGTCAAAGTAAACAAATTTTAACTGAAGGTGGATTTCCATTGCGACAATGGGTAACGAATTCCCCAAAATTACAGGAAATCATTGTAACCAATAACGACGGACCTAAAACGTATAAAAGTACTGTTAAGTTACTTGGTATGTTGTGGCACATTACTGAAGATAAACTCGGGTTTGTCTCCAATGAAATTATTTCTCCTGATATTATAACAAAGAGAGTGATTGTTAGTTTGTCTGCGAAGGTTTTTGACCCATATGGTTTTCTACTGCCAATAACAATTCGCTCTCGTATTCTTATACAACAGCTTTGGCGTTTACAATTAGACTGGGATGCAACCATTCCCAGCGATTTAGTTTCAGTTTGGAACTTATTACTTACAGACCTAAATGGAGCTGCCATGTTGACAATTCCTAGACAGCTCCCATTGGCTCCAATAATCGACTTACACTGCTTTAGTGACGCTTCTAAAAAAGCATTCGGTGCTGTAATTTACATTGTAAATGAAAATGGTTCATTTTTTATTACAGCAAAAGCGAGAGTGACTCCAATTAAACAATCGAAACCTTCTTTACCTAACCTCGAGTTGATAGCTTTTAATATTGGAGCTCGGTTGGTAAATTATATTTCTGATGTGTATTCATCGATATTTACTCCACGTTCGTTAAATCTGTGGACTGACAGTCAGTTAGTGCTACATTGGGTGAATAGCACTAAAGTTTTGAAACCTATCAGAAAAACTCGCGTAGACGAAATTCACAGGTTGGTACCTATGGCAACCTTTCGTTATGTACCTACCAAAGACAATCCTGCAGACTTGTTAACTCGTGGGATTAGTTATTCGCAATTTTTAACTTCGAATATTTGGGTAAACGGCCCCGATTGGCTGATTACACCATGTGATTGGCCCCAACAACCATCATATGGATTTGAACACGAAACTGCGGGCCTAGTTTCTTCCTCCATATCGGTAGTCGTAGACAGTTTAAGTGAAACTGAAAGTAAAGTTTATCACGTCAATAAACCTATGATAGATATATCAACGTTTAATAGTTATAACAAACTTATCAACGTTACAGCTTGGGTTATAAAGTTCATTAGTTGTTGCAAAATTAAAACGAAATCAACAAATACCTGGAAATCTGGCAATAAATTTCCATCCTTATCTGTTAGTGATATTAATTCAGCCCAAACTTATTCAGTTATTGGTTTCGTCAAGTTCAGTACGAAACATTTTATTCTGTAATACAGCACTTAAAGAAACAAGTCGATTCTGCCAGGACTACTAAACCCCCTCATTTAATTCGGCAACTAAATTTATTCCTACACAATGGAGTTATTCGGTCCAAAGGTCGGCGGATCGACCATGCTGACCTTGATTGGACAACGAAATGTCCGATCCTTATTCCGAGTAAACATAAGTTTACTGAGTTACTTATTCTTGAAACTCATAATCGATTTTTACACTATGGTGTTACAGAAACAGTTGTAAACTTGCGACAAGTCTTTTGGATCTCACGTATACGACAACGTGTCAATTCAATACTCCGGCTATGTGTTTCCTGCTGCTGCGTTCAAGGTCGACCTTACACAACTCCACCAGAACCTCAACTTCCGCCATTTCGAGTAAGGATTGCTAATCCATTTCAAGTTTCTGGTGTCGATTATACGGGATATTTGCTTGTTAAGGAGAACGAATTAATTACTAAGGCTTATATAGCTTTATTCACTTGTATGGCCTCACGAGCCATTCACTTAGAGGTCGTTAGCGATAACTCTACAACTGAATTCATAATGGCATTGAGACGGTTTATTGGACGTCGACGCTGCCCTACTCAGCTTATTAGTGATAACGCATCCACTTTCGTTTCTGCTGATATTAATCTACAAGACCTACATTCTGATCCGTCCGTTCGAAGCTACTTGCTTTTACAACGAATTGTGTGGCGTTTCATACCTCCATCTAGTCCGTGGATGGGAGGTACATGGGAACGACTCGTAAAGATGACCAAGTTAACATTAAAGAAAACTTTACGGAAATCTTTAGTTTCTATTGACCAACTGCGTACAATAGTTGTAGAGATAGAATCTCTTATAAATGAATGGCCATTGACCTACATGAGTTCCAAACTGTATGAAATACTTCCACTAACTCCCTCTCATTTACTTTATGGAAGAAAACTAAACGGTTTAAATATTATTTCCGATGTTTCAGAACTTATATCTGATCCCTCATACGGAAGCGATGACGAAACATATGTTAGGAAACAAATATTTACATATTACAACATTGATTAGTAACTTCTGGCGACGTTGGAACCAGGAGTACCTGGTAGCACTACGTGAAAGACATCGATGTACAACATCTCTGACTGAAGTCGTTCCAAAAGTCGGAGACATTTTTCTAATCGGCAGCGATAACCTTCCTCGGATGCAATGGCCGTTAGGGAGGATTATAATGCTCCATCCAGGACAGGATGACTATGTACGTTCCGTTTCATTGAAAACTCGTCATGGTGTTTTGAAACGCCCAGTGAAACGCTTGTATCCATTAGAAATTAACCATTCCGAAATGCTTGTTGACGAAAATGGCGATCTTCAAAGCACATCGGAATCCACCGACAAGATTTACAGAGAACGAGAGAAACGTACATGTGCAACGATCACGCGTAAAAATATAGAATCGTGTATTAAAAAATTGTCAAGTGACGATTCAGATAGCGAGGCATAAAATTTAACTAAAAAGTAACAAAATATCAGTTTACAATAAATTATACATATTTTTATTTAACCCGTTGACAAATATACAGTAGTTAGATATAAATTATTTTTCTATATGTAATTTTTTTTTTTCGTTAATAATACAAATTGTTGATTTGTACAGATTTGTAGTGTATGAAAGTTATTAAATTTAAGCATACATACGCATAAAGTTGTCATTGTGTGATATACGGTATATATATTTTTTTGGTCATAAATATTTTGTTTTCGAAAATTTTTTTTTTCGGTGGTGGAGGATGTAACAAATACAGTATATATTACCACCCTATATAAGGCTCCTATTGTTATAACAAGTACTTCTACTACGGTACTGAGAGTTTCAGTGTTTACTATTCAATATTATGTATTACCTTGCCTAAGCTTAATATACTGCTGTACTGATCGAGGTCATGTTTTATATATATATTATATTTCTGTTCTGCCATTCCCGAACATTCAGAACACCCCCCCCCCCCCCCCCCCCGCTGCTGTCACTTTCCTCTCCCGGAGGTTTAACCTCTGACCTCCCTTTGTGTGGCCCTTCGGGGTTTGTTGTCCCCGTTTATTGGGTGTGTGATACGAGGTTAATTGGGGATTAACCTCGTATCCCCAATATTGCTTAAAGGCGCCACTTCCCAACTTTATGGGGGTTGGTGAGGCGGAATTGAATCCGCTCACACTCCCCCCCCCCATGCTATCTTCCCGGTGAGAAGATAGCATCAACCTCTAAGTGCGCTTCAATTCCGCTGGAAACCCGATCTACTATCGGGTGTGGGGTGGAGTTCTCTTACTTTGGAGCCGGCTTCCCAGGCCGCTCCCTCTGGGTATGATGTTACTACCCTCTCTTGGTGCAACGGCAACCAATGTTGCACCAAGACATCTGGCGTCTCGGTTTGAGACAATTGTGGATTCTCACACAATTTTAAAACTCTCTCTCTCAAACTCTAACTTCTCACTCTAACTCTCCTCTAACTCCACTCTAACTCCACTCTAACTCCGCTGTTCTGTCCCCACACCTGAATCGCACTCGTCCGCACTCTCTCTCGCCAGCAGCTCCTCTCCATACTCCTCTCATACTGCCCTCAAAGGCGCTAAAACTCTTGTGTTACCCCTGTGCTATCATTCTATCTACTTACTACTTACTTGCTAACTACTTACTATCTAACTCTCTGATTCTACTAACTCTAACTAGCTCTCTAACTAACTCTTACTAACTCTTCTAAGTCTACTAACTCTAACTAGTTCTCTAACTAACTCCTACTAACTCTTCTAAGTCTACTAACTCTACCTCTGACTAGCTCTCTAACTCTACCCACTCTTCTAACTACGTGGCACTTTCGGTGCCCACAACCACTCTGTTGCTACCTCCATCTACATGGTGCTTTCGGTGCCCACAACCACTCTATTACAACTTTCTACGTGGCGCTTCCGGTGCCCACAACCCCTCTGCTACTACTCGTGGTATGTTAATATACCACACTCCCTATACCCGCCGACTTCTAACTTAATGGTACTAACTTCTACTAACTTTTCTAACTAACTTACTTCTACTAACTTTCTGACTTTCTTCTACCGACTTTCTACTTACTATCTAACTTCTACTATTTATTACTTTCTACCTTCTACTTATTTATTATTTAATTATTTAATTATTTATTTTTAATTATATTTGTTACTGCGTGTGGGAAGGGCGTCTCGCCCTCATTCCCACCCCCCTCAGTCCAAAATATTAGACGACTAAACTTCAACTAACTTCATCTAAACTTCGAGGGCGATTCTTCCAACAGGCACTCTCCCACTGCTCCCCTTGTAGGTCCTGTAGGATTCGCCGCACTCTCCTCGCCAATTCCAACTCACCAGGAATTGGTTCTCCCTCTTCTGCCACCCTAGAATCGGGTCTCTCCGCCGCCTTCTTAACTTCCTCATTTCCTGGCAGCAAAATGCCACCCTTCATCTGATCGTCTCCCGGCGGCAGAATGAAAGGAAATCAGAAGAATAGATAGAACAGAACGAACAATAGTAATCCTATCCCTTTCCATCCTGTCTTCTTACTCGACCTCCCCCTTGTCGGTATGCCTCTCAACCGGACCGGCGTCTCTTCCGGATACTCCTCTGGACACTCCTCTGGACACTCCTTCCTCACTTCCTCCTGTTGTCCTCCGGACATCTCGCCGTCCGTTCCTCCGGGTTGTCCTCCGGACATCTCGCCATCCGCTCCTCTCCATCCCCATGTTTACTACCCGATACTTGCTGGGACCCTTGTTCCATCCCATTGCCTCTAAGTCTTCCGCGTCAAATCCATTCTCCTCCGCCCACTCTCCTACTGTTACCTCCCCGTCTGGCTCATCTACCATCTCCGGTTTCTTCTCTTCGTCCTCTGCGTCTACGGTGCCTGGTAACATGCACCCTGATGTCTCCGTCACCCTGGATGGAATCTTGGTTTTAACTGGGCCGCTAAGCGTCCATCCGAACGGCGTGAGGATCGCCGTCGGATCCCGCTGTCTGTCTTCGCCGAAGACCGTCTGCATTCTCTCGTGGGCCGTCGGGCAGTCCATTCCTACTATAATGGATACCTTCCTAACGTCCACCTCTGGTATTGAGAAATCGATACTGTCCAGGAATCTATATTGTTCGACTTCAATGTTGGTTGGTCGCCTGGCGTTGATATTTATCGATTCTATCACGTGGATGGGGTCGATCGTCGCCCCATAATCGCATCCCGGTGCTATCGCTGCTATCTTGCACCGCCCCGTCCTCATCTCCAGGACCTCATCCTTACTTGAGACGGTAGTTACCGCCATCCTATTCGGCCTCGTCTTTAGCCCTATCTCTTCGGCCACCCAATTCTCCACCAGCGTGAAGGCTGCTCCGCTGTCGACCAGCATTAATGTCGTTACTGATCGACCGCCCTTTCCTGATATCTTCACTGGTACTACCCCGAGTAGTACTTTCCTCTTCCTCCTTGCTCCTGTCGTGCTTGTAGCCATTGTTTGGCCTCCAGTCTCGTCATCTCCTATTGCTGTTTCTCTACACTCTCCGGATCTGTGTCCTTCTACCACACATCGATGACATAGTCCGTTTGCGTCTGTGTAGGCTATACGATCTTGTTTGGGCAACGCTTGCCAGTGCTTACAACTCATGGTCTTATGGGTTCCGTCCCGATGTAATTGACATTCGAATCCTGGATTATAGCATTCCCTGTATAGTCCTTCACGTATTGCGCGTAGGTTTATATCTACCGATTTAGTGTTTTGGTTATCTGTACTCGGCCTACTGGGTATGTTGGGATTATGTTTATTTGTGTTGTTATTTTCTTTCTGTCCCTGCCACGGTGTGGCCCTACTCCCAGCTAACTGTGGGCTTGTAGCCCCCTGTGTGGCCGCGTGTGGTAGCGACTGTCTTACTCTCGGGAATGGATCTGCAGGATTGTGTTCGGGTTTAGGCCTGTTGTATTCGGTCTTCGGTGCCTTCCCCAAACTATCCTCACTATAGACTGGGTCTGTGATCAACTCGGCTTCGTAGTTGAGGAAGTTTGACATTTCCTCTAGCCCTGGCTCCGCACCTTTCTTCTCCCGAGTGGAGAAGGCGATCTTCCTCCACTTGCTCCGCAGCCAGATCGGCAGTGCCTGCGCTATCGTGGTGATGTTATTAGATGCGTTGAGTTCGTATGGCGCGTCTAGCGTCTTCAACACGATTAGACGCCTTCTCGACTTTGTTCGCAAATGTCTTTATGCTAACGGGGTTATCCTGTAGGCCACCCGATGTTATACCCCTCAGGGTCTGCCGGATGATCTTGGCTGGGTGTCCGTATTCCCTGTCTAGCGCCCGCCATGCAGTCGTGAAGCCGCCCTCGATGCCCTGATACTGCCTCACGATGTCATACGCTGGGCCTCCTGTATATACCTGTAGATATTTTAGGCACTCCGCCTGCGTCAAGTTCTTACTTAATATCTCGTTGCTGTACATGCGCCGAAATTGCAGGTATTCTTCCGGCCTACTTCCGTCGAATTTAAATGGCTCGACTGGTGGTAACTCGATCCTGGTCTTTAATGCATCGATTAGTGTCGCCATTCCCATTGCCTGTGCTTCCAATGGGTTCGAGGGATGCTGTACAGATTCTCCTGTTGGGTGCGGTCCGCCCGTCGGGCCTGTTGACTCTCTCTGTCTCGGATATATCATTGGGGGTAACGGCCCCCTCCATATTTCCGTGTCGCACGACCTGTTCTCGTCCAGGGGGTTCGATGTTCTTATTCCTGTTTGAGTGTATTGTTGATATTGTAATGGGGGAATGTCACCCTGCCCCCCCCCCCCCCCCCCCCCACCGGTATGTTTGGTACTGGGGTTGATGTTAATATATTGGGGCCCATACATCTATCTGCAATAACTCTCCCCTCCCCTGGATATATGTTATGTCCCTGCATATTATAGTCATGCTGCTGTGCTGGTACCGATATAGGCCTATCCACTTCTTGCCTACCTACCGGCATGTACTCCGCGACTTCCGGATCTAATCCCGTCGTTCGCGCTACCCTATCGCCTACACTATCTCTCCCAGCATGGCCTATAATAGTATGTGCAGTAAGGCCTACAGTATGTCCTGCAGTCTGCATGTGCCCTTCCGAACCGAAGTTTAATCTTCTCGAATCTCGAATCTCCCCGCGACTACCGTACTCTCGATCGGCAGCTATATCCCGTCGGGAAGTTTCTCTTCGATCCCCTCTCCTGTTCTCGTCTTCGTATCGGTACGTCCTGTACCCCTCTCCTGGCGTGCGGTGCGTCTCTCCGGGGCGACGGCAATCTCCCGGAGTTCGACCCCACTGGCTCCCTAACTCCATCTCTACTACCGACGGTTCGCTATCCGTCCTCGCTCTCCGGTTGCTTGTAGCAACGATTCTTCTATCCTCTTCTCTTCTTCTCTCTTCGACCTCTCGGTTAAACTCTACTATTCTTCTTCTCTCTTCGACCTCTCGGTTAAACTCTACTAATCTTCTTCTCTCTTCTGACTGGGCTCGACGTCTTGTCGCTCGCCCACTCTCGGCACTAACATCTGACTCTACTCTGTCCGGCTGGACCTTCCTGGGGATACACACTGCAACTTAGCACACTGTAACTTAGCACACTGCAACTTAGCACACTGCAACTTAGCACACTGCATCTTAGCACACTGCAACTTAGCACACTGCAACTTAGCACAATGCAACTTAGCACACTGCAACTTAGCACACTGAAACTTAGCACACTGCAACTTAGCACAATGCAACTTAGCACACTGCAACTTAGCACACTGCAACTTAGCACACTGCAACTTAGCACACTGCAACTTAGCACACTGCAACTTAGAACAATGCAACTTAGCACACTGCAACTTAGCACACTGCAACAGCTTCTTTTGGAACTCTTGATCATCAACCCAACCTCGCCATCAACCTAATGTATGGGCTTCTACTAAATCCTTATCCGAAAATAAACCTCAGTTATCACCTGCAATGTTTATTATAAAACTTACCAGTCTGCCGTTTGATAAATCGCACAAAAAGTTAAATATATAACTGGTTCCCGAATTATATATATATAGCGATTATTAAAACTTCCTTCAATCGAAATAATAAATTTTACAATTTACAAATTTCAATTACTTTTCGAAAAAATAAGAATTGTTGCTGGTGGCTGGTAGATTGCATATATTTAAAACTTATCCAAACAATGTATAATAAGTTAGGAGATGATGTTGCTAAATCAATTAGGTAATTTACAGAGGAATAAACGCATGCGAATGCTTGACGGATAAACACGACAGATGTTTTTAATACTAGAGAAGATTACACAGATGGGATTATTACATATTGATTAGAGTCGTGGTTTATAATTAACTATGCTCCACGTTGCATAATGTTGTTCTGATACTGATATATTCCCATCTAATGACGACAACAATAATGACAATACCGACTTCACAGATTCAAATAACCATTTTCATTCGATTGACCCAGACAGTAATTTATTTTCCACAATTAACAGCTCTGACTGCTATAATCAAGACTCATTCAATACCCTAGTAGACCAACAGACCAGTAACAAGAAGCAACTATCCGTCTTCCACCTAAACTGCAGAAGTCTCCGGAAAAACTTTCAGGATACAACAACTCATTTAGATTTACTTAATAAACAGTTTGACATATTAACTTTTACAGAGACATTTCTTACTGACGAAACAGACCTCTCTTTAACTAAACTTGACGGATACAGTGGACCTCTCACAAATAATAGACTATACGGGAAATTGGACAGGGGCGGAACCGCAATCTATATCAAAGACGGACTACAATATTCTATACAGACAAAATTTAATTTGGATGGATGTGAATCTTCTTGGGTACTACTGAAACCAGGCGGAGTAAACAACACTAACAGAAAACCATTACTCATAGGAACAATTTACCGACCAGATACTTGCCCAGAAGTTAAATTCTTAGACGAATTAAACCGCAATCTTAACATTATTTCTGATCTTAAATACGATACAATTATTACAGGTGATATAAACATTGATACCTTAAAACATAACTATCAACGAAAAACTACAATAACATATTACACACATACGGGTTTCAACAGATATAATTAAGCAGGCAACGAGAATCACTCTATATTCAAAATCACTGATCGACCACATATCCACAAATATTACCGACAAGTTCGTTTCCGCCGGAGTTTTCCTGACTCAAATAGGTACCACGGATCACTTGGCCACATTTTAATTAATGATTTTGATTCCTACCTAACCTCATCTGAACCAAAACGTACTACATTCGATTAACTTATCTCAACTTATCTCATTAACCTTTCAATTAAAAATGGATTCTACCCAGATGCTCTAAAAAAGGCTAAAATAATACCAGTTTTCAAATCCGGAGATCCAACCGATAACAACAATTACCGCCCGATATCAATATTATACGGTGGCTGAATTGTGCCACTTAATACTTTTTTTTATTATTTTTTTTGAAGCGACTTTTTGGTCGACCAAAAAGTACTTATTGGTCGACCAAAAAGTACTTTTTGGTCGACCAAAAAGTCTGGAAGTATTATCCAATAGAAAACATACAACTATTTTCGAGGCAAAATCAAATTACATTAAGTGAATTAGGTGGTTATTTAAAACCGTAACACTATCATGATGAAGGATTAATATCCTAGGTACCGGTAGGCCTAGCGATCAATGTGTTTAACAAAGCTTTATGTACACCGGTACAGTAATTTGATTTTACCTCCAAAATAGTTATATATATGTTTTCTATTGGATAATACTTCCACTTTTGGTCGACCAAAAGTACTTTTGGTCGACCAAAAAGTACTTTTTGGTCGACCAAAAAGTCGTTTTGGTCGACCAAAAAGTACTTATTGGTCGACCAAAAAGTACTTTTTGGTCGACCAAAAAGTCGACTTATTGGTCGACCAAAAAGTCGACTTTTTGGTCGACCAAAAAGTACTTATTGGTCGACCAAAAAGTACTTATTGGTCGACCAAAAAGTACTTTTTGGTCGACCAAAAAGTCGACTCGGCGGAATGGCACCAGCTGCCCATCAGTTTGTCAAACGACTGGCAGTGAAGTTGTCCGACAAACGGCAGGTGCCCTATCCGGAGTGCGTCTCATGGGTACGTCGGCGAATCAGTTTCTCCCTCCTCAGGTCGTCATTAATGTGTTTACGCGGGTACCGTTCAGCTGCTAGGCGACCGGTGCGGGAGGCAGTCACCGACTCATCGATCCGGTTGGCTAACGCGGACTTAGACCCTGGGGTGTTGGCGCAGTTCGGTAGGGTGGGGTAAATACAGTAGTATGCTCCATAAGGATTTCATTTTAAATTTCCCTCTTATATTGGTTGCCTAGTAACGTCGGCTGGTGGTGGGTATTGTTTAACATTAACGTTTTATTATCTATGTGAATAAATGAGACTTAAAGAGTTAAAAAAAAAAAAAAAGTCGACTTATTGGTCGACCAAAAAGTCCCTTAAAAAAATAAATAAAAAAAAGTATTAAGTGGCACAATTCAGCCACTGTAATATTACCCTTATTCACAAAGATATATGAACGTGTAGTCAATTCCCAATTACTGACCTTCTTAAACAAATACGACCTGTTATCACCATGTCAACACGGATTTCGTAAACACATAACGACAACGGACGCTATTCTTACTGTTACGGAACAACTACAGGAAACACTTGACAACGGTAGCTCTGCATGTTTAATATCAGTAGACTTAAAGAAAGCCTTCGACACCCTACTGTAACGTTATATATTTTTATCATTTTTATCAGGTTTAACCTCTGACCTCCCTTTGTGTGGCCCTTCGGGGTTTGTTGTCCCCGTTTATTGGGTGTTTGATATGAGGTTAATTGGGGATTAACCTCGTATCCCCAATATTGCTTAAAGGCGCCACTTCCCAACTTTATGGGTGTTGGTGAGGCGGAATTGAATCCGCTCACACTCCCCCCCATGCTATCTTCCCAGTGAGAAGATAGCATCAACCTCTAAGTGCGCTTCAATTCCGCTGGAAACCCGATCTACTATCGGGTGTGGGGTGGAGTTCTCTTACTTTGGAGTCGGCTTCCCAGGCCGCTCCCTCTGGGTATGATGTTACTACCCTCTCTTGGTGCAACCGCAACCTTGCACCAAGACATCTGGCGTCTCGGTTTGAGACAATTGTGGATTCTCACACAATTTTAAAACTCTCTCTCTCAAACTCTAACTTCTCAGTCTAACTCTCCTCTAACTCCACTCTAACTCCGCTGTTCTGTCCCCACACCTGAATCGCACTCGTCCGCACTCTCTCTCGCCAGCAGCTCCTCTCCATACTCCTCTCATACTGCCCTCAAAGGCGCTAAAACTCTTGTGTTACCCCTGTGCTATCATTCTATCTACTTACTACTTACTTCCTAACTACTTACTATCTAACTCTCTGATTCTACTAACTCTAACTAGCTCTCTAACTAACTCCTACTAACTCTTCTAAGTCTACTAACTCTAACTAGTTCTCTAACTAACTCCTACTAACTCTTCTAAGTCTACTAACTCTACCTCTGACTAGCTCTCTAACTCTACCCACTCTTCTAACTACGTGGCACTTTCGGTGCCCACAACCACTCTGTTGCTACCTCCATCTACGTGGCGCTTTCGGTGCCCACAACCACTCTACTACTACTTTCTACATGGCGCTTCCGGTGCCCACAACCCCTCTGCTACTACTCGTGGTATGTTAATATACCACACTCCCTATACCCGCCGACTTCTAACTTAACAGTACTAACTTCTACTAACTTTTCTAACTAACTTACTTCTACTAACTTTCTGACTTTCTTCTACCGACTTTCTACTTACTATCTAACTTCTACTAACTATTACTTTCTACCTTCTACTTATTTATTATTTAATTATTTTATTATTTATTTTTAATTATATTTGTTACTGCATGTGGGAAGGGCGTCTCACTCTCATTCCCACCCCCCTCAGTCCAAAATATTGGACGACTAAACTTCAACTAACTTCATCTAAACTTCGAGGGCGATTCTTCCAACAGGCACTCTCCCACTGCTCCCCTTGTAGGTCCTGTAGGATTCGCCGCACTCTCCTCGCCAATTCCAACTCACCAGGAATTGGTTCTCCCTCTTCTGCCACCCTAAAATCGGGTCTCTCCGCCGCCTTCTTAACTTCCTCATTTCCTGGCAGCAAAATGCCCCCCTTCATCTGATCGTCTCCCGGCGGCAGAATGAAAGGAAATCGGAAGAATAGATAGAACAGAACGAACAATAGTAATCCTATCCCTTTCCATCCTGTCTTCTTACTCGACCTCCCCCTTGTCGGTATGCCTCTCAACCGGATCGGCGTCTCTTCCGGATACTCCTCTGGACACTGCTCTGGACACTCCTTCCGACACTCCTTTGGACACTCCTCCGGAGTGTTGTCCTCCGGACATCTCGCCATCCGCTCCTCTCCATCCCCATACCGATACTTGCTGGGACCCTTGTTCCATCCCATTGCCTCTAAGTCTTCCGCGTCAAATCCATTTTCCTCCGCCCACTCTCCTACTGTTACCTCCCTGTCTGGCTCATCTACCATCTCCGGTTTCTTCTCTTCGTCCTCTGCATCTACGGTGCCTGGCAACATGCACCCTGATGTCTTCGTCACCCTGGATGGAATCTTGGTTTTAACTGGGCCGCTAAGCGTCCATCTGAACGGCATGAGGATCGCCGTCGGATCCAGCTGTCTGTCTTCGCCGAAGACCGTCTGCATTCTCTCGTGGGCCGTCGGGCAGCCCATTCCTACTATAATGGATACCTTCCTAACGTCCACCTCTGGTATTGAGAAATCGACACTGTCCAGGAATCTATATTGTTCGACTTCAATGTTGGTTGGTCGCCTGGCGTTGATATTTATCGATTCTATCATGTGGATGGGGTCGATCATCGCCCCATAATCGCATCCCGGTGCTATCGCTGTTATCTTGCACCGCCCTGTCCTCATCTCCAGGACCTCATCCTTACTTGAGACGGTAGTTACCGCCATCCTATTCGGCCTCATCTTTAGCCCTATCTCTTCGGCCACCCAATTCTCCACCAGCGTGAAGGCTGCTCCGCTGTCAACCAGCATTAATGTCGTTACTGATCGACCGCCCTTTCCTGATATCTTCACTGGTACTACCCTGAGTAGTACTTTCCTCTTTTTTTCTTGCTACTGTCGTGCTTGTAGCCATTGTTTGGCCTCCAGTCTCGTCCTCTCCTATTGCTGTTTCTCTACACTCTCCGGATCTGTGTCCTTCTACCACACATCGATGACATAGTCCGTTTGCGTCTGTGTAGGCTATACGATCTTGTTTGGGCAACTCTTGCCAGTGCTTACAACTCATGGTTTTATGGGTTCCGTCCCGATGTAATTGACATTCGAATCCTGGATTGTAGCATTCCCTGTATAGTCCCTCATGTATCGCGCGTAGGTTTATATCCACTGATTTAGTGTTTTGGTTATCTGTACTCGGCCTACTGGGTATGTTGGGATAATGTTTATTTGTGTTGTTATTTTCTTTCTGTCCCTGCCACGGTGTGGCCCTACTCCCAGCTAACTGTGGGCTTGTAGCCCCCTGTGTGGCCGCATGTGGTAGCGACTGTCTTACTCTTGGGAATGGATCTGCAGGATTGTGTTCGGGTTTAGGCCTGTTGTAGTTGAGGAAGTTTGACATTTCCTCTAGCCCTGGCACCTTTCTTCTCCCGAGTGGAGAAGGTGATCTTCCTCCACTTACTCCGCAGCCAAATCGGCAGAGCCTGTGCTATCGTGGTGATGTTATTAGATGTGTTGAGTTCGTATGGCGCGTCTAGCGTCTTCAACACGATTAGTAGGGTGTGTCATAAAAATGAAAAGTTGGCAAATTCATTAGGAACTTTGCCAAAGGGTGAGGTTGGATGTCCATAGCACATCGACAAAATTTTAACTAAAAATAATAAGTGGAACATGTGACCCCGGGACCAAAAAAATGTATGTCCAAAATTGGCCTGCTGCAAGTTAAAAATTAACGTTAAACCTTGATATATCCACTTCTACCACCTCGGTGAGGTCATGGTTAGGTTTATTTGAAGCGAAATCGTCGATTTGGTTATTTTAACCAAAACAACAAACTAACCCACAATAGATTACCTAACATTACCAACAGGTTACCTACAGTTTTTTTTAGAGTAATCAGATGTTATTTGTGTCGAATTTCCCCTGGAGAGGGATGCATTTTTATTGCGTCCAGTTTCCCCCCTACCTGCCTATCTGATTTAGTCAAACCCGACAGCAGGCTGCAGGACAGCAGGATCCGAGCTGGCACCCGGTACCAGTGAAAGTCTACCAGCAGACCAGTACCAGGCAGGCACCACAGTGTGTAGGTATAGGCTGATAGCAGGATAGGCCTACATAAACTTTAGGCCTGTCAGCCTGTAAGATTCACAATTACAAATATTACTTTCAGTTTATTCTGTTATTGCTGTACCGGTAGAAAGCTTTAGCTGAAAGCGCTTTCAGTGTTTGGAGCTGCAGGGTCAGCTTCATATAAACGAGTAGCCTTCGTCTGTCCGTACAGTAGCCTACAGTAGGAGTATGCCTACAAGGTGCCAAATTTGTTTCAGATTTAAACTAGCACCTACTCTTTTATGCAAGTCCATGCAGCCATGGTGGGCTCTAACTGCAGAGGATACTAAATATCTGAATGGTACTTCTACAAGACAGCAAGAATGCTTACATCTTATTGGGTTTATATTGTGGGGCGAGCCACGAAATCACGTTTAGTTGAATATAACCTGTTGTTTTACTGCTTGATTCTTGCAGCCTATCAGCACTCAGCAGTATGCTCTAGCTGCAATTGGAGGGAAATTTAAATGTTATTACAAGTCACCTATCAGATTCTGTTTATTTATAAACAATAATATGTAGGCCCTACTATTGTTTTGTCTTTTACTGGTAATTCTGTTGCAAAATTTATAATATACCAATTTTATTTATGTGATTTGCTCAAAAAGTTACTCTAATATGACTGCTACAGCTACACTACGAACATCCACTTCATATTTATATGGGCAGCCAGCTGATATGCCGCTAAACCAGTTGCCAACTCTAGGCGATGTTCTACGATATTGTCAATATGTCAAAGAAACTCACAAAATCGAAACATGTAAAAAGAAAGAACCAAGTAATTGGAGAATGGCGGAATTGGTAGCTACCAAGATTAAATCTGTCTATGAAAGAGCTACAGTCCCCACCATGTCCTGCAAAGGAATAATAAAAAAAGTTTTGAAAGAGTGGGATGATTTTCGGAGAAACTTACAGACAGTGGAACCGGCTAGGCGATCTAAAGATTTTTATTTGACTCGAGTTGCTACATACAAGGAGCGATTTGTAAAGCTATTTGATGTTATTCTTGATAATGAAATACCTAAAGATGAACTTCAATGAAGCTATCAATACTGGTTACGTACATTGTTCGAGTATATGCTCCCATGTGGTTTCTTATAAAAAGGAATAATCTTCTTCAAGATGGTCCCAGTAACTTATTTCATCTGATTCGTTGGTCTCGTTACCTGGATGAAGAATATCGAGACATTGTCGACTCTGTAATACAGCATAATGGATTTTTTGCCCATCCTGAAAATGTATTACTTGCTATGATCAAGGATAAAAACAAGCATATTCGTGAGCTATCTGTTCGTCGAGTGATTAAAGCCAGGGACTCTAAAAGAGTTAATTCGGTTTATCATACAGTTTTGCATAAGGCCATTAAAAAAAACCCTAAACTTGGAGCTAAGAAGTTGCTAAACCTAAGAAAACAACATAAACCTAAGTCAAACAGTAATGTGAGAAAATTTATTGTCCTTCAAATTAACTTTCAGGCCACAAACTATTCAAATTAAGGCACATTCTCCCATTACACATACTAAGAACATTATACTTTGCGCTAGTCCACCGACATCTATTGTACGGCTTAGTTTTATGGGGAAACAGCTACGATATTTATACCAACAAAATTAAAACTAAAGTTAACAAAATAATTAGAGCAATAACTTTTACCACTTCCGAGAACATGCGGCCCCGATATACAAATCTCTAAATATTTTGCCATTTAATAAACTTTTTGAATTGGAGACCGCAAAGTTCATGTTTGACATCAAAAATAGAACCAAAACTGAAGCTCTAATAAATATTTTTAAAGCCACATCCTCAATACACCACTACAATACCCGTTCTGCGTCAGCACAAAATTTTTTTATTCCCCGAGTTCGGTTACAAATTTCCCAATAATCGCTAAAATTTACTGGACCTAAAATTTGGAACGATCTACCACTCGAAATTAACAAAGTTATGTTCACTTCTCGTTTAAAAAAACTATATTTGGAATAACTTCTATAATGTCCTCCCTGAAGCTGTTACCTGTCACATCCCCAAAAATATCCGATGGCCAAAACTTCATAGGTTTCACCTCCATACTCAGCTTTTATTACAGTAGGCTATTAATATGAAAACTACAGTTTTAAACTTCTTGCTATCCTATCCACAGTACCTACGCTCCTTTTAGGAATCTACTACACCACTATATAGATACTGTATCTAGCCAGATTCCCGCACATTTCTGTCATATCCAACTGTATATAAGTTTTATTTAAAATTTGATACTACCGTGATTCCACCCCCCCCCCCCCCCCCCCCCTCCTCTTTTTTGCTTATTTCTATCAATGTAACCCAATAGCTTAAGATTAAACGCCCGGTTGCTAGCTATACTAGCACTGCTACAGCTAAGCAACCGGGTGGTCCCATTATTCACCCTACCAGTATTCTTCCCAATTACACTGTATCTTCTGTTTATTGGTGTTGGGGTGCTACATATTAAAGCTATTCATATTATTGATTGGTAATAACAATGGACCGGGCCATCGCGGATTGATTGATTGATTGATTGCAACGGCATGATATGCTTGAGTAAATTGGCGAACAACATTAAAGTTTTATGTTGAGTAGATACGATACTAATGTAATTTTGAGAAAATACGATACGATACGAAAATTCGTAGATACAATACGAAATACGGAAAAAAGTATTATATTTTTTTCGTATTTTATTTTAATTAAGTGTTGATAAAAATTACTATTTAAGTGGTGGCAAAAAAAGTGGACTTTTTGTTGAGCGTAGTAAGACAAATAAGAAAGCAAGATAGAAAATGTTACTTTTTTCCACCACTTACGTCGTTTTATTTGTTGTTGCTATTGTAATTTTTCTTGCTCTGCCCGTAGCTCATTGTACATATTATATTATTAGCACAATAACATAATAAAGCACATAATTTACATGGTACGTAACAAAATAATACGGGCGCCTATTACGCAATAATTAAGTTCACGTTAGAAAACCGCCCAACACAATATTCCAACGGTCAATAATAATAGAGGTACTTTTAGAAGTCAAATAACAAGCTCGTAAAATATATTTAGTCGAGGTATGAACTCGACTATATAAAGAGAAAATATTTCTCCGCACCACAGCCTTAAAATTATTTATCCTATGATAAACGAAATAAGGATTTACCTCCTCCGTTCTAGAATATTTAAAAAAAAGTCTAAAAGCCGTGTTGTAAGTATATTGGTTCCCCCAAGTACAATGCACACATCTCCAACCACACACTATATAACATTGGAGGTGTCTCATTGGTTCCCTCAAGTACAATGCACACATCTCCAACCAGACAATATATGACATTGGAGATGTCTCATTGGTTCCCCCAAGTACAATTCACACATCTAAAAACCAGACACCAGATAACATTGGAGGTGTCACATTGGTTCCCCCAAGTACAATGCACACATCTAAAAACCAGACACCAGATAACATTGGAGGTGTCACATTGGTTCCCCCAAGTACAATTCACCCATCTAAAAACCAGACACCAGATAACATTGGAGGTGTCACATTGGTTCCCCCAAGTACAATGCACACATCTAAAGCCAGACACCAGATAACATTGGAGGTGTCACATTGGTTCCCCCAAGTACAATGCACACATCTAAAAACCAGACACCAGATAACATTGGAGGTGTCACATTGGGTCCCCCAAGTGCAATGCACACATCTCCAGCCAGACACTATATAACATTGGAGGTGTCACATTGGTTCCCCCCAAGTACAATGCACACATCTAAAAACCAGACACCAGATAACATTGGCAGGTGTCACATTGGGTCCCCCAAGTATAATGCACACATCTCCAACCAGACACTATATAACATTGGAGGTGTCTCATTGGTTCCCCCAAGTACAATGCACACATCTCCAACCAGACACTATATGACATTGGAGGTGTCTCATTGGTTCCTCCAAGTACAATTCACCCATCTAAAAACCAGACACCAGATAACATTGGAGGTGTCACATTGGTTCCCCTAAGTGCAATGCACACATCTAAAAACCAGTCACCAGATAACATTGGAGGTGTCACATTGGTTCCCCCAAGTACAATGCACACATCTAAAAACCAGACACCAGATAACATTGGAGGTGTCACATTGGTTCCCCCAAGTATAATGCACACATTGT
>JAUCBJ010006040.1:0-24800 GCA_032718475.1 Nemertoderma westbladi | reverse complement strand
GTTGAGCCCATAATAACATATTTGTCAAATTAAATAAAATTACCTAAAATATCAATGATATAACAAATGGGAATCATCAGTCTAAAAATAGTAGCATCTCATTACTAATGTTGTATCATGTGGCCATAGGTGCAAATTAGTTCTGAAATGATTTGGTACTAACGTTTGGCATTATGTATTTTCTGTGAGTTATCTTTTGACGGGCAACCTGATTTACCCCCTAGAGGAGAGAGAGAGCGGCCAGAATTTCTGTGAGTCCCTTTCCTAATGACCTTTCTCGCCGAAACACTGGGCATCAGGGAGCCTATATTGTGAAGGCTTTGCCACATCTAATATTCTCGAAGAAAAAGCTAGGAAGTTTCCAAAGGTGGTTCTGATTGTATGGGCTATTCACTCACTGCACTAGTGTTGCTCCAGTATTTTTACTACTAGGATCGACATGCTGCATTGCAGCTGCATTTTTAAGAATGCTGGGCCGGCTTATCGACAAAATTGCACCACCACAACTCCCTATCACCCATGACATTTGCTAGATCATCCGCATCTTCAAGGCCAGTGTCCTTTAAGATGCGTCTCAAGAAAGTCATAGGCTGTCCACCATGCTTATTCACTCCATGAGGCTGCCAAAGTACAAGATTATGCACTGGCTGGTCCTCACGGCGAAAGCAATGTCCTGCAAAGCGGAGGTGATTTTGTTCTAGTGTCAAGCTTGGGGGAACCAATGAGACACCTCCAATGTTATATAGTGTCTGGTTGGATATGTTTGCAATGTACTTGACACAATGAACCCGGCGTAGCATTCTTGTGAATGTGCCATCCAGAAATTTGGTGTCCTCAGCAGTTAGTGCCCAGCATGGACACCCATAGAGGAGTACTGGAACTACTGCTGCTCTAAATAATTGGTCCTCAGTATACAAGCATCTCCTGAGCTGATTAATGGATCAGTAAGAATTCTTAACTCCTGCGTGACATTAATGTAAGTCTACATGCTATGTAGATTATTTATGTCCGATTATTTAGAGCAGCAGTAGTTCTAGTACTCCTCTATGGGAGTCCATGCTGGGCTCTAACTGCTGAGGACACCAAATCTCTGGATGGCACATTCACAAGAATGCTACGCCGGGTACATTGTGTCAAGTACATTGCAAACATATCCAACCAGACACTATATAAGATTGGAGGTGTCTCATTGGTTCCCCCCAGCTTGACACTAGAACAAAATCGCCTCCGCTTTGCAGGACATTGCTTTCGCCGTGAGGACCAGCCAGTGCATAATCTTGTACTTTGGCAGCCTCATGGAGTGAATAAGCATGGTGGACAGCCCATGACTTTCTTGAGACGCATCGTAAAGGACACTGGCCTTAAAGATGCGGATGATCTAGCAAATGTCATGGGTGATAGGGAGTTGTGGCGGTGCAATTTTGTTGACAAGCCGGCACAGCATTCTTAAAAATGCAGCTGCAATGCAGCATGCCGATCCTAGTAGTAGTAGGTCTGAATTAATTTAATTTAGGAAAAAAAATTGGTTGGTCTTGTTAATGGGTTAATTATACACCAAATAATAATTTTCGATGAAAAAATTTTCAAAAAATTATTTCCAATGTTTTTTTTTTTTTATTGAATACAAAAGTATACGTTAGGTATATGAAACATGTTCCCAATGTATACTTTTGTATACGAACTCTAGATTGTCATACATACATCGTATAGTAAGTATATTCTCTCTCTCTCTCTCTCTATATATATATATAGAATAAACAAGCATACAACGAGCAGGCAATTTTAATTAAAAAAACTTAAATTATGTTTTTTGGTAATAAAAACCTGTCAATACTGTGAAATTTACCAAAATGCCAAAATTTTATAATTTTGTGTGTTTTCACAACACACGTTGTTTAAAAGCAACACAGTGCGACAAAAAAACTTAAAATGAAGAATTATACAGTGGAGGTTTTTTTCTGTCAGTTTTGTTCAAGTTTGAAAAAAACAGTATCGACTGACTTTTTTCAATTGTTTGTATGTCTATCTGCCCTGCCTGTTTACTGTGGGTGTACAACATCTACTCCCCAGCGGTGGCTGCACCACATCTACTCCGCAATGGTGGCTGAAACACATCTACTCCCAAGGCCCAATGGTAAACATCTACTCCATATGGTGGCTACACCACATCTACTCATTAATGGTCAGCATCTACTTCACTATGGTGGCTGCATCACATCTACTCATCAATGGTCAGCATCTACTCCCCAATGGTAGCTGCACCACATCTACTCATCAATGGTGGGTGCGCCAGATTTACTCCCCAATGGTGACTGCGCCACATCGACTCCCCATTAGTGGCTGCATCACATCTACTCCCAAGGCCCAATGGTGACTGCGCCACATCTACTCCCAAATAGTGGCTGCATCACATCTACTCCCTAATGGTGGGTGCGCCAGATTTACTCCCCAATGGTGACTGCGCCACATCTACTCCCCATTAGTGGCTGCATCACATCTACTCCCAAGGCCCAATGGTGACTGCGCCACATCTACTCCCCAATAGTGGCTGCATCACATCTACTCCCAAGGCCCAATGGTCAACATCTACTCCCCTATGGTGGCTACGCCACATCTACTCCACAATGGAGGCTGTTCCACATCTACTCCCCAATGGTGACTGCACCACATCTATCCACAATGGTGGCTGCATCACCTTTACTACCCTATGGTCAACATCTACTCCCCATGGTGGCTGCGCCACATCTACACCCCAATGGTCACACATCGACTCCCATATGGTGGCTGCACCACATCTAGGCGTACACCCCAATGGTGGATGCACCAAATCACCCAAACGGTGGCTGAATCATATCTACTCCCCAACGGTGCTGCACCACATCTACTCCACAACTGTGGCTGCACCACTTCTACTCCCCAACTTTATAAACCTAACGTAGACAAATGTATACAGTGGTTTATCAATAACACTACCAGCCTACATGTACTGTAAAGTTTATCCTGGAAATATTATTATCTCATTGGAAAATCCATCTTTGGAATACCCAATCAAAATTCTCAATATCGCTTTGCTAAAGCCGTTAAATAACCATCTTTCCTATACCAGGTAGTCATCATGTCAATACCTGAAAACACGGCATCTAAAATCGTTCATTGAAGCCTTCTACTACAATTATCCAATCAGAATCGGTAATTTATAAATAAAGGAAGTGTGATAGTGCCACAATTGGATGAAACCAACTATAATTAGTTAAAATTATGCAATCCGTAGTGAAATAAATTCAGTGTATACAAAAATATACAGTCGGCCGGAAAGGGTTAAAGGCCTGAGGTCTGCATCAAAAAGTTTCGAATTCGATAAAATCAATCGCCTAATCCAATCCGACATTTTTAACAATCTCTGAAACTTGGCTCGATGATAAGTTTTGCTCGGATGTTTTGCTGGATAAATTTATATTGATAATTATGTAGATTTAGTTAAGGATATGGGTTGACACTGTGGAGGTTGGGCCGGTTCTTACATTAGATATTATATTTTAATACTAAGTAGCATTCTTGTTCTTTTTCATTAATAATTAATATTCTCCAAAAGTTTTTGGAGTTTGAAAGCTTTATAAATTTATAATAATAAATAAATTGGAAAATATATAAATTTTGCGAAAAAAAATGTGTGTGTGTATTATGATTTGTCCATTGTGATTATCAATGATTAAGGAACTTGGTAATGTAATTGATATAAATAAGGTATACTTATAAGGTACAGAAATAGGTTTTATTCATAGGTAACATATGTTGTATTAAGTAGAAATAAATATGGAACTCATTGGTGGTAATGCAGGCAGAGAACAGTTATACAGTAATTTATTGAGTTGTACTCAATAGGTTTTGTTGTAATTTATTGCAAGTTTTATGTTCGTGGTAGATTTATTTTATTATTTACAATACAGTAAACAGTACAAAACTAACCTGTGATGTAAAATACAACTCAAGTGATTTATTGGAGTTCGATTGTATAGTTTGATAATTTCAATATGTAGAAGAAGTTTATCTCAGAATGAAGGGAAGGTGTGGTAGTAAAGTATGGTAGTAAAGTATGGTGGAGAAAGTATGGTGGAGAAAGTATGGTGGAGAAAGTATGGTGGAGAAAGTATGGTGGAGAAAGTATGGTTGAGAAAGTATGGTGGAGAAAGTATGGTGGAGAAAGTATGGTGGAGAAAGTATGGTGGAGAAAGTATGGTGGAGAAAGTATGGTGGAGAAAGTATGGTGGAGAAAGTATGGTGGAGAAAGTATGGTGGAGAAAGTATGGTGGAGAAAGTATGGTGGAGAAAGTATGGTTGAGAAAGTATGGTGGAGAAAGTATGGTGGAGAAAGTATGGTGGAGAAAGTAGAAAGTATGGTGGAGAAAGTATGGTGGAGAAAGTAGAAAGTATGGTGGAGAAAGTATGGTGGAGAAAGTATGGTGGAGAAAGTATGGTTGAGAAAGTATGGTGGAGAAAGTATGGTGGAAAAAGTATGGTGGAGAAAGTATGGTGGAGAAAGTATGGTGGAGAAAGTATGGTGGAGAAAGTATGGTGGAGAAAGTAGAAAGTATGGTGGAGAAAGTAGAAAGTATGGTGGATAAAGTATGGTGGAGAAAGTAGAAAGTATGGTGGAGAAAGTATGGTGGAGAAAGTAGAAAGTATGGTGGAGAAAGTATGGTGGAGAAAGTATGGTGGATAAAGTATGGTGGAGAAAGTAGAAAGTATGGTGGAGAAAGTATGGTGGAGAAAGTAGAAAGTATGGTGGAGAAAGTATGGTGGAGAAAGTATGGTGGAGAAAGTATGGTGGAGAAAGTAGAAAGTATGGTGGAGAAAGTATGGTGGAAAAAGTAGAAAGTATGGTGGAGAAAGTATGGTGGAGAAAGTATGGTGGAGAAAGTATGGTGGAGAAAGTATGGTGGAGAAAGTAGAAAGTATGGTGGAGAACGTATGGTGGAGAAAGTATGGTGGAGAAAGTATGGTGGAGAAAGTATAGTGGAGAAAGTATGGTGGAGAAAGTATGGTGGATAAAGTATGGTGGAGAAAGTATGGTGGAGAAAGTATGGTGGCGGTTCGAGACGAATTTATGACAAGAATATTCACGAATGTTTTGTATTGGACATACTGTAAATATTTGAGAACCATCCCATACTGACTTAATTAAAACTGCAATGGGAAATAACTTAAATCAAAACACGGTTCTGTATGAATCAGGTTCATGAAGTAGTATTGTGCACAGAACCTGGCGGTTCACATAACCTTAATAGCCAGCAAAACGTAAAGTACTGTTCACGGTAAAGTAGAACTTTACAGCACCAAACGGCGCCTGAACTGCTTTTATAATAGTGTTTGCGGCGCAGGTTCAAATCCGACTAAAGGCTGTAGAAGTTTCGCGCTGTTCAATCCTCAGACAAGACACTTTAGTGCCGACGCCAACCTAGCGGTATAATGGGAACCTGGCTTTGCTGGGGGAAAAATAATACAGGCGCTCTGATGAGGCTGTAATAGTCCCTGATGGCGCGCCTGCAATAACAAATATAAAATGTTAAATTTATTTATTTATTTATTTATGTAAAAAGTACATTTTGGCTGTTGGAATACCATTAACCCTTTTAGGGTCGGGCGTTTTTTAACCCGCTTAGGGCCGGGGGGGGGGGGGGGGGGGAGTCGATTCGACCCCCCCTTATTATCTCGGCCCCGTTTTGGTCAATCGTCTTGAAATTTAGTACATATGTACTATGATGTGTCCTCTACCAGTTGGTGATGTGGTAACACCTAGTTACTGTCGGTTCGTGAGTTCAGGTATGTTGTCTCTTATTTTGGATGTACTGTACATACAATACGTAAATATTTTATAAAGATGATAGAAAAAAATAAAGTATTGAGGGTCTTTAGCTGGTTATATTATATTAGATAAAGATATAATAGTAAACGTTTTCGACCTACCGGTCTGCATCAGACTATGTACTGGCAACTAACAGGAAAAGGTGGGGATCTATATATATATATATATATATAAGTTTTAAAGGGGAAATACCTGATAGGTGAATCCCAGAAAGGTTAACGTGTATGTATGTACTGTATAACTTAAGGTAATTGTGATAGGGAAAATTCACCGAGTTAGTTGTGAGCTGTCAATCTAAAGTACAAATATAGGGTTACAGGTTGGGTTATCTGTCTACATATTGCCGGGGAATTTTTACAGAGTAAGAAATCACAAGAAACAGAAAAACCGAAGACAAAAACAAAAAAGAAGATAGGGGAAAAGCACATAGAAACCCCGGAAATTCGCTATAGAGGGCACTGTAGTTGTGTAAGATATAGAATATAGGGTGTATTATATAAAAAGTTGGGTTTAGATTGCTGGTCTTGCTACGTTAAGTGGGGGGTTGTATGTATAGATTAGGTTAGCTTCCGTTGCTAGTAGTTCGGGTATGTTTGTGAATTGTTTTATAGTTGCGGTGCGTAGATTTTCTAAACCACAACTGTTACGGTATATGGCGCTGTATTTACATTATTAGCCATTATGCCGTACACATTATTAGCCGTTATACTGTACACAATATTAGTTATTATGCAGTATAATTATTTAGATAAGACATGATAATGCGCGATGACATTTAGATAAGGAAAATAAAATGCCCATATATTTGTATTCATCCATTTTGTATAGTATGTAGCCCTACCTATGTAATTTTGTAATAGGATATAAGTAGATAGTTCCAGGGTAGCAAGTTGGACCCTGGATTTAAGCTTGCTGTTATTAGCCTTGATAGGGCCAGCATCCAGGGATGCAATCCTAACCATTCAGCAGCCAAGGACGTGATCCATTACCATATATGGTAATAATTTGCGATTTGGGAGCCATGAAGTTCACAATCCGGCTTCCTTATTGGCCCAGCTGTTCCAGGTTGGTCTGATGGTGGGGCGGATTGGGGAACCAATGAGAAGACTATTGCGTCATCCCTGTTGCATCACCTATAAATTGGCTGTATTTCCGGTATGTGCATCTTAATCTCTTAATCTCTCATACCAGTGGCAGTATTGTAGTTTGTTTCTGGTTTCTGCCGTTTGTTAATTGTTAATTTTTCGTCTATCTTAATCTCTCATTATCAATTACTGCAAATTACAACCTTGAATTATGATTTCTACTTTGATTATTTATTCCTATGTGATTTAAGATGTGATAATCCCACGGGATTTCTTTAGACTGTCAGACTGTTTGTGATTGCATGTGCCGCTACGGTAGCAATTCATTCTAATGGAGGGCTAAGGTACCGGTAGGCGCGGCGGGCGCACTGGGAGGAAGCGACGGAAGGGAGTGCAGAGGATCCAAAGCGGGGCGACGCTGGCGGGGGCCACCGTTGCGGTCGGGGTTAGTCAGTTGAGGACTGGGGACCAGCCACTGTTACAGTATTAGGGGGCTGACGATCCAGATTTCTGTCTCTACTTTGTAGTTTTAGGGGGGCAGAATTTGGGTTTAGTTAGGAGTCCCATGTGTGGCTTTGGGTGACCTGTGGTTCTTACACTGACTGACTGACTGACTGATTGGATGGATGACTAATACTGGTATACTGATGTACTAACTGATGTACTAGCTGATTGGTGTAGTTAGCGCTATCTGCCGTACTACTATCTAATTGCTACGCTATTTGTGTTGTGTTGCTAAAGAGTGCCTGATTCTTAAATGTGAATGCTTAGATAGGCGCTGTTTCCCTTGATTGATTTCCATTTCTTAGTTTATGCTTATTAATTGCTAATTAGGTCAAAATAATACCGCATTTAGACTGTTGCTAGTATAAGCCCCAGTACGTAATAAATTAGAAGTACGTATTCTGGAAAATCTAGTAATTAGTACGCAAATTTGTATTTATGACTGTAATTAATTTAGCGATAAAATAAAATAAGAATTTGTACGCAGCATAGCGGAGAGTAGTTTAAGTAATTGTTTAGAATACTGTAGACTATTCACGCTAGGCGTTTATTTGAAAATAGCGGGGCAACGGGCTGGCAGCAGTGTCCAGTATACAGTACAGCAGTAGTAAGTTTGCTGGTCTAAAACCAGCCAAAGGCCAAGTTTCAGCACCTAGGAAAGTAACAGATCTATCCCCTTAACATTTAAAACATTATCACATTCAATGTGTTCTGCCAGTGAATTCCAGTATTTTGCGATAAGTGAGCTCTGAGTGCTAGGTCACCCGCACTCGTTTTAAGTAGCTTAGGGAGCCGATTTGGGTTTATTGTTTTGGTTATTCCCGCATGGCTCATAGATTCGAACAGTTAGCTCTCTGTTGAGCGATCAACAGAGAAAGGAACAAGCGATTTGCAGGAGCCGTAAAAAAATTAGTAAAATATATTAGCGAACGGCCAGGTTAGCGCCATCCAGCGGTGAGAAGCAGTTTTGTGTTTAGCAGCAGTGCTGTAGTGCGGCAGTAATAACGTGCTCCTGATCGCCCCTGTTTAACAGTAAGAACCACTTTGACTTACTGTACTACGTACAGTAAGAACCACTTTTTATTTTGCTGTTGCTTTGCAACAGTAAGAAACATTTGTTTACTAATCGTGGAATACAGCAATTTATTGGGCCGTTAGGGTAAATTGTAAATTAGTAAGTTTTGAAAATTTTAGCTAGGTTTGTGAGAATTCAGTTTTGGTCCAAATTTATATATAATAAAATCTAGAGTTTTGTACCGGTATGTTGGATAACCGCTTAATTATTTTATACCATCTGGAGATACATGGCGAGATAGAGCTTCTGAGTTTGGGGTTTGTGTGGGTCTGCGGGTTCGGTTTGCAATCAGCGAAGAGCCTGAAACTTTGGACGCGGACGTGGAATCTCACAGCAAACAAGGTTAGTTGTTCTGTTGGCACTATTGTGTTTGTGGAAGCAGTAAAAGGTTACCGGTTGTTTAACTGCGAAGTTGAACTCAATTTATTAGTTAGGTTAGTTAGGTTTAGCCGACCATGGTTTTTTGAATCGCTCAAGTTAGAGAGAGAGAGAGAGAGAGAGAGAGTTGCAACCCAAAGGTGTAGCCACGCGCTAGTGGATACATATAATATTTGAAATTAAAATTGCGTTGATTAGAGCTATATATGTAAAATTAGAAATATTTGGGTGGCAAATTAATTCTGAATATTTTGAATTAGATTCAGAAACTATTTTGTGTCATACCGGTATTTAAATGCTATATAATAGCTATAGAATAATATTTTTGTTTAAATATTGTACTGGTATTTGCTATAACTATACCCTATTAAATTCACAATATTGCATTGCGAATTTATTTTGACGTTTTGGACAACCAATTATTTGACAAATAATTTGATCGTATTTTCGATTAAATTATATATATATCTCGAAATTTTGCGAGATTTTAGCCGCAAGGTAAAACATTATTTAGACTATGAGTGTCTCAGACAAGGAGGCACTAGAGGACAGCTATGAGACGGCGGCTGGACCGCCGACTGACGATAGTGTAAATATTACTGTCGATGACAATGCCGACTATGACGACGCAGCGAGCGACGCTGACGTAAGTGAACAGGAGGACGAGACAGTAACTAGTGAGGAAGAACAAGGACCACCAGTAATAGTATTAGGATCCCCTACCACTACTGTAAGGAAGGATTGCATAGCAGCCCGGACAGAGGTGAGTGATAGGGAGGGTAGTGTAGCAGAAGCGAGAGCCCAGAGCCCGGTTTCCAGACCTGTGTGTATGGTAAGTGCCGTGGTCCCAGTGGCTATAAGGAGTACCCGTAGTTCCCAGAATAATCCTTCAAGTCCACCAAGTGTAAGTCAGGTAAGCGAGAGAGAACTAGACATCGCGATAAAGAAGAAACTTCGCGCGCATGCCGGACATATAACTCGGACGACGGACAAGGTAAGGAAGATGCTAGCCGACTCAGGTAACATCGGAAGGGAAGGGTTAGTAGAAATTAGAAGGGGATATAACTCAACGTTATTCAAGCAGACGGAGGAGCTTGCAGTCCTAGCAAAGAAAGCAGTGGAGTCTCAGTCAAGCAACGTGGCGACGAGGGTTTAAGATAGGGTTTTAGCAGCCTCGTTGGAGCACCGCGCGTTATCGGAGCGATTCCGACGAGTTAGGACGGAGAACTGGTTGCTATGGGCATCACAAGCGCAGGTGACTCAGGTGAGTGACGCGGAGTTGAGAGAGTTAGTGGAGCGTGAAGAGACGCAAGACAAGGAAGAGCGCCGGTATCAGAGGGAAGTTACTAGCTGGCTGATACAGAATGGAGTGGTGGTACCAGGCCAGGTGCTACCGATGACGGAGAACATCCAACAGAGGACGTTGACTCCACCCGACGACGCATCCAGAGACAGTGGCGATTCCCAGGTTAGTCACTCGCGAGGGAAGGTTATATGTGCTAGATCCCTTGTTTCTCATAACTCGGCAGAGGAGAAAAGACGCCGACTAGACGAACAACAAGTGGAAGTTTTGCGTGCATCGGAAGCACGGAAGGAAGCCGAGCGGGAACGGGAGCGCACACGTAAGTTAGACGCAAAGTTGCGAGAGTTGGAAGAGAAAGGTAAGCGTGAGCAAGCGGAACGCGAGCGCAAGGAACGCGAACAGAAGGAACGCGAGCGCATGGAATACGAACTTCAACTCGAACACGAGCGTAAAGAACGAGAACTCGAGATCAAGAAGGAGCGACGGGCGTTGTATGAAGAGAAGGCGCGCGTGGAAGAAGAGAGCGCAGCGAGACGAGCGAGGGAAGAAGAAGAACGTAAACTGGCGCAGTTGGAAAGTGCGAGATTAAACCTAGAGAGCGAAGAACGGACCAGGAAGGCGAATGAAATCGCCGAGAAGGGGATGCGAATGATCGAAGAATGTGGGGCGAGTGTAGGTACCGAGTTGCGAGAACTGTTCACACTGCAGAAGGCCGAACAGGAAGCGAGAACGGAGGACGAGAGGAAGCAAGTCGACGACGACCAGAATTCCTATACAGGTAATATTACAGGCACAAGCGCGCATAAGGAAAATTTGGTTATCCGACTTAGAGTGGGACAAACCAATATCCCCTATACATGCAAAGCAGTGGAGAGAGTGGGAAGCCGAGTTGCATCTATTGAAAAATATAGATATACCCCGATCCTACTTTCCGAATCAGCTGGTATTTCCAGCTGATCTCAAACTGCATATGTTTAGTGACGCAAGTGACACCGGCTTTGGTATGGTAGCCTACCTTCGCCGAGAGGTAAGTCAGGACAAGTTTGAGACGGCCTTTGTGACTTCTAGATCAAAGACAATGCCGGTCAAATACATGACTGTCCCTCGTGCAGAGTTACAGGCGGCAGTAGTTTCAGTCGAGGTAAGTAAGCAGATAATAGAGGAGTTAGACACGACATTGACCTTATTCTATTGGACGGATGCATTCTTAGTGTTAGTATACATTGTGGCCGACAATATAGCACTAAAGACATTTGTGGCCAACAGACGCGCTCAGATCGTCGACTTTTCGACGAAGGAACAATGGAGACATTGTTCGGGAGTGTTGAACCCGGCCGACATAACTTTGAGAGGTGCAATGCCGGCGGAATTCTGTCAGGAAGAGTCCCAGGAGTTTTGGTTGCATGGACCTGATTTTCTAACGAGGACACAGGAACATTGGCCAGAACGACTAAAGATAGTGACCAATCCGATGCCAGAAGATGCAGAAGTCATAGTGGAGAAAGTCTCCAAGTCAAAGTCGAAAGCCAAACTCAAGTCATTGGAGCGGCCTGAAGAGTCATTGGAGCGGCCTGAAGAGTAATTGGAGCGGCCCAGAGACCTGTCAGACCTACAGACTTACGTGACGACTAGGTCAGGAAGGGTAAGTTATGACGTAAAACAACCCTTCCAGACTACACGAGAGTCACAGTTGGTAAGTGACGGACAGAAAATGACCGAAACAATGGAGCCTTTGGTTTCCAAACCTGCGGGTTTGGATTCGAAACTTCCATTAATTAGCGGACAACCATTGCTGGCATTAGAGCCATGTAGTATTTATGACAAATTACTAAATTCGTCTGCCTCTTGGCTGACAATTTGTAAAAGACATGGTTAAGCCGATACATTTCGTACCTTTGTATAAAACATTCGAAACATTTAGGAGAACAAATGAGCACTAATATTGAGCGAATTCAGAAATTGAAACAACCTCTGACAGAGAATGAGATTGATCAAGCGGAATTATAACATTTGAAGCATTATCAAATGTGTGCCTTCCCAAAGGAATTTTATCTATTATCGACTCAATGACCAGTTCTCTATAAACCCCTTAGAAAATGGAGTCCATTAATCAATAAGGGCTTGATTTGTCATAGATTGAGAATCCAGACTGTCGACATAAACTCACAGTTTCGGTTCCCAGTGATAATCCCTAGTCACCCAATAAAATTGCAAAGAGCGATTTTATAGGATATACACAAGCGATTGCATCACGCGGGAAAGTTACACTGTTTGTCGACAGCGAGACAGCGATTCATTCTGTTGCAGCCAAGCAGGGCAGTAGGCACTATGTACGACGCCTGTCTGGTTTGCAAGAGAGTGAATGCCAGAATATTGGACCAGGAGATGGCTGAACTCCCGGAAGCGAGAGTGCAGGCATATGACCCACCTTTTACAAATATGGGGGTGGATTGTTTTGGTCCGATTGAAGCAAAGAGTGGACGGCTGACCCACAAGCGAGGGGGCCTGCTACTGACATGCATGGCTAGTAGAGCCATACATATAGAGCATGTGGCAGACATGTCGACCAAATCTCTGCTCCTGGCCTTAAAGAGATTTATGGCCAGGAGAGGACTAGTAAGGGCGTTTTACTCTGATAAGGGTACAAACTTTGTCGGAGGGAATAGCGAGTTAAATGCGGCTCATAGGGCGGCGCAGAATAGAGAAATTTCTGCAGCACTTTTGCCGCAAAGAGTAGAGTGGAGATTTAATACTCCAGAAAGTCCTTGGAGAGGAGGAAGTTGGGAGCGTTTAGTTCGTTCCATAAAACAGGCTATTGCTAAGACATTGCCTGTGAACAAACAACTTACCGACGACGAACTGGTCACAGCTTTCATTGAAATCGAGCATACACTGAACTCGAGGCCGATAGCTATGTTGCCAGACGGTGTTGCATTAACGCCAAATCATTTGCTAATGCAGAGTCCAGCATTTCTTGTGCCGGCATCAGAACCCATTAGTGCTGACCTATATAGTCGTAAGAGCTAGAAAATGACACAATTTGTCACGTACACATTCTGGGAATATTGGCGAGAATGTGACGGGATCCAGGAAGGATCCCGGTTTATCCGGTTTGTTAATTCACGTGTCCCCGCCGTGTGTGAAGAGTGAAAGAGTTTGCATTGTTCGTCATGTATAATGTTTGGGTACAAAGATATAGATATAGATATAGATAATACGTTGTTGTACACGGAAGGCGGGTGATGACGGTAATTAAAATCCCGGTACTTCCCTAGCTAAACTAACTAACCTAACTAGCACCAATATGATACTGAGATAATTGAATGAGATGATTACTGCCAACTGGTTATATTGCACGGGTGGCCTTGTTACTGTACTCAGCCGGTGCCTTTCCCCCCTCTGATTGGTTGATACCCTTGTTGGCGCCTTTTGGAGTGTTCCCGTTCACTCCACCTATTCTCTCTCAGTTAGGGGTTTGGCCCCTGACCCTTATTGTGTGCTTCTCCTTCCCACTTTGTTGGGGTGACACGAGTTATTGGTTACCCAATCTCATGGCCCCCAATATTGCTTATCGGCTTAACTTTATGGGGTGTTAGCGGGATTGAATAAGCTAACAGAGAATATTATCTTCCCACCATATCCACCAGATCGAAGTGGTACAAAACGGTTCGGAGCCTCCAAAGAGGAGACTATGTATTGATAACCGAACCGATTATCAAGAGAAAATACTGGGAAACCGGAGTCATCTTGCACACACACCCAGACGTGCAAAACATAATGCGCACAGTCACTGTGAAAATTAGGTGCAAATGTCCGCACCCAAAGAAGTGTAAAACTAATGGTTTACACACCTTGGACCGACCGGTCCAAGATATCGTGTTATTAGAGGAGACACGCATCGAGACAGGAGATTATAATTTGTCTCCTGCCTCAAAACAAAGTTATTCGCAACTCACTTTGTATGCATTCCTCATATGCTAGTATTTGCATATGAGGAATGCATACAAAGTGAGTTGCGAATAACTTTGTTTTGAGGCAGGAGACAAATTATAATCTCCTGTCTCGATGCGTGTCTCCTCTAATAACACGATATCTTGGACCGGTCGGTCCAAGGTGTGTAAACCATTAGTTTTACACATCTTTGGGTGCGGACATATGCACCTAATTTTCACAGTGACTGTGCGCATTATGTTTTGCACGTCTGGGTGTGTGTGCAAGATGACTCCGGTTTCCCAGTATTTCTTTATGCATAGGAGCGGGATTGCGGTGATTTGCGTTGAGAATTTGTCTGGTGGGTATCAAAAATTTTATTTTCAAAAAATTTTGGAAAATTAAAAAATTTTAATAATTAGAAATGAACCCAAGACAATTCCAAACGCTGTGTATAGATGCGTTTTAGAATTATTCTATAGATATACAGTAATTTGAAAAGTTGTGAAGCCTGGAAAATAGCATTTAGAAACCATGGTGACGGCTATATTATGTAGGAGTGTAAATTGAGTTCAGTAACTTGCACAGATTGGTGCCAACAGTACAACAACCAAGGTGCTAAAGGTTAGTAGCACCTGAGGCGTACACGGACCCCACTCAGTAGTTTGCAGTAGAGTGAGGTGTTCGATTATCAAACCTGCGGGTTTGGTATAGTCGAACGCCATAGCTATTGTCCTTTTTAACTACTGTAGTCTAGTACAAGTAATGGGAGTAGTTTGGGCATCAAAAAGTGAGTCAGTCATGGCCAGTTTATCTCCGAAGTTTTTGCGCTATGCATGGGAATAGGTTAGAAGGTAGTTAGGAATGAGACGGGATCTAGAGAGCCAAACCTGAACTGCTGGAAGGCGGCCGGGTAGCTCGGGAAGTTTGTCCCTCCACACCATCTAACTGATTTACCCACAGTATAATTGGTTTGCGTAACGAACTATTGGGATATATGTATTTGCGACACGATGAACCGCTACCTGCCGTCCGAGATCAATTCGACGGGATGCATCTTTACCGGAGGACTTGAGGCGAGGACGAGGCGACGCCAAGGGGTTTCAACGTATACAAGTTGTTCTATAAATGTGGTGAATGCATGAATAAACAAGACTAGCAATTCCCGACCGACTGGACGAGCAACATCCCGAACCGATATTAACGCGATGTCAAGCTCACCAGTTCCTTAGATACAACGAGGGAGGTTACCCAATGAGCAACCCGATGATCAGTATTGACTTCAGCGGAAAGCAACCTCCGAGACCCATTACGCCGACCGTTACGACTATTTACCGTATACGGAGATTAAACCCTGTTCGACACCCAGTTTGATACAGACGGCAGCGGCCATTTCGCTATACCGAGCCTATAAGGACCTAGAGGCGCGGCGCGAAGCGGCACGGGACTCGAGTTCCTGGACCACGTTCACTTCGCTTCACCAGGAAAGGAAGGTCACGCCTGAGTATCCAGACGAGATTCGCGCCATCCATCCGTCTACTAACCATACCCACGATCCGCGATTTATACAATATTTTACTTCAAATTATTTTGGGAAGTTTCGACGCACGCATTATTAAGCCCAAATATGTCCAATCCTTTATATATCATCGTCGCTCTGATATATACGTCTAGATTTATTACCCAGCGCACAATTGGCGGCCTAAGGAGACTCGTTTAGTTTATTGACCTCTGAACGAGTGGAGGATCAGGACCGCGGCGCCCACAGCGACAACAGCCGGAACTCACAGCTCGCGGCAAGTACCAGAAGGAGGAGTCCTTGGCAAGCGTCAAGCCAAGGACGAGCAGTTCCATTCTACAGTTGAAGAAAGAGGAGTTGGCGGAGGCACCCACAGGGACACGGCAAATGGGACGGGGCCGAGGGAGGAGCACCAGTCGGGAGATAGTCGGTGCCCAGGGAACATTGACGCCGGTTCCGGGAAGTGACGCCTCAAGGACGCCGTCAACAGAGTCTACAGGGGGTAGACTGGTGTATCTGGGGAGGGGACAAAGGAGAGGAGCGAGCCCGAGAGACCCAGGAGCTAGCCGATGAGACTATAATATCACGGAGCGACATACTCTAGACATATACATCATCGTCGCTCTGATGTATATCATAGGTTTTGATCAATCATTCGACTGGACTCATATACACTAGTCGTATCCATATTTTAGAATTTTATTTTCGAAGGCCGAAAAATATTGAAAGGAAATACTTTTACTTTATAGTCCGTTGGAAATAGTAAATACTTTATACTATATTTGATTTTGTGTATATGACTTTATTTGCTCTAAAGTTTATTGAAAGAGGCAAAGGAAGTGATTGGGGAGACAAACCCGCGGGTTTGGCTTACTCCTTTCACTTACCTGAGCAATCATCAAACCAAGATGATTTGCGTTTTTTATAAGAAATTAAGTAAAGTCCGAAAATGAAAGAAATTATTACGTATTTTATATTTAATTTGATTGTCAGCCTTAAATGCAATAATATTTAGTTAAACATTTAGCCTCAAATACGTTTATATTTAGTTTATCTTGTTAATGTTGATCGTTAATTTGAGATGGGAAATGGGGGACATAGTCCTAGCCATGTTCCATTTCAATAGATAGACCGTCAATTTGTAAATAAATGAAAGTAATATATTTTGTAAATTTAAATTGTATGTAATAATCGTTAAACATTGAGAGAGATAATATTTTTTGTAAATTTGATTTGTATGTAAATTCATTATGCAATATCTATGGCAATATTTGTAAATAGTAGAATTATTATGGTACCAAGTTATTTAGATAATTTGAAAGGAAATTTATTTTGTTTTGTATACATCGCCTTATACTCTTCTACAGTTGGAGGGAAACATTGCATGATTTCCCTTGGAGCGGTGTTACGGTATATGGCGCTGTATTTACATTATTAGCCATTATGCAGTACACATTATTAGCCGTTATACTGTACACAATATTAGTTATTATGCAGTATAATTATTTAGATAAGACATGATAATGCGCGATGACATTTAGATAAGGAAAATAAAATGCCCATATATTTGTATTCATCCATTTTGTATAGTATGTAGCCCTACCTATGTAATTTTGTAATAGGATATAAGTAGATAGTTCCAGGGTAGCAAGTTGGACCCTGGATTTAAGCTTGCTGTTATTAGCCTTGATAGGGCCAGCATCCAGGGATGCAATCCTAACCATTCAGCAGCCAAGGACGTGATCCATTACCATATATGGTAATAATTTGCGATTTGGGAGCCATGAGGTTCACAATCCGGCTTCCTTATTGGCCCAGCTGTTCCAGGTTGGTCTGATGGTGTTGCGGATTGGGGAACCAATGAGAGGACTATTGCGTCATCCCTGTTGCATCACCTATAAATTGGCTGTATTTCCGGTATGTGCATCTTAATATCTTAATCTCTCATACCAGTGGCAGTATTGTAGTTTGTTTCTGGTTTCTGCCTTTTGTTAATTGTTAATTTTTCGTCTATCTTAATCTCTCATTATCAATTACTGCAAATTACAACCTTGAATTATGATTTCTACTTTTGATTATTAATTCCTATGTGATTTAAGATGTAATAATCTCACGGGATTTCTTTAGACTGTCAGTCTGTTTGTTATTGCATGCGCCGCTACGGTAGCTATTCATTCTAATGGAGGGCTAAGGTACCGGTAGGCGCGGCGGGCGCACTGTTAGGAAGCGACGGAAGGGAGTGCAGAGGATCCAAAGCGGGGCGATGCTGGCGGTGGGCCACCGTTGCGGTCGGGGTTAGTCAGTTGAGAACCGGGGACCAGCCGCTGTTACAGTATTAGGGGGCTGACGATCCAGATTTCCGTCTCTACTTAGTAGTTTTAGGGGGGCAGAATTTGGGTTTAGTTAGGAGTCCCATGTGTGGCTTTGGGTGACCTGTGGTTCTTACACTGACTGACTGACTGACTGATTGGATGGATGACTAATACTGGTATACTGATGTACTAATGTACGGGTATTTAGTGCACTAGCTGATTGGTGTAGTTAGCGCTATCTGCCGTACTACTAGCTAATTGCTACGCTATTTGTGTTGTGTTGCTAAAGAGTGCCTGATTCTTAAATGTGAATGCTTAGATAGGCGCTGTTTTCCTTGATTGATTTCCATTTCTTAGTTTATGCTTATTAATTGCTAATTAGGTCAAAATAATACCGCATTTAGACTGTTGCTAGTATAAGCCCCAGTACGTAATAAATTAGAAGTACGTATTCTAGAAAATCTAGTAATTAGTACGCGAATTTGTATTTATGACTGTAATTAATTTAGCGATAAAATAAAATAAGAATTTGTACGCAGCATAGCGGAGAGTAGTTTAAGTAATTGTTTAGAATACTGTAGACTATTCACGCTAGGCGGTTATTTGAAAATAGCGGGGCAACGGGCTGGCAGCAGTGTCCAGTATACAGTACAGCAGTAGTAAGTTTGCTGGTCTAAAACCAGCCAAAGGCCAAGTTTCAGCACCTAGGAAAGTAACAGATCTATCCCCCTTAACATTTAAAACATTCTCACATTCAATGTGTTCTGCCAGTGAATTCCAGTATTTTGCGATAAGTGAGCTCTGAGTGCTAGGTCACCCGCACTCGTTTTAAGTAGCTTAGGGAGCCGATTCGGGTTTATTGTTTTGGTTATTCCCGCGTGGCTCATAGATTCGAACAGTTAGCTTTCTGTTGAGCGATCAACAGAGAAAGGAACAAGCGATTTGCAGGAGCCGTATAAAATTAGTAAAATATATTAGCGAACGGCCAGGTTAGCGCCATCCAGCGGTGAGAAGCAGTTTTGTGTTTAGCAGCAGTGCTGCAGTGCGGCAGTAATAACGCGCTCCTGATCGCCCCTGTTTAACAACAACCGTATATGTGCCTAGCTAGGAGTATGTCTTCGTGTGTTTTTCCGTCATTGGCTCGTGAGGGGTAGTGTCGTATGTTGTTGCGGTGTCCATTAAAGCGTTCGTGAAGTTTCTGTCTCGTTTGGCCTATGTAGTATAGAGTAGGGTGGCAGTGACACCAGGCCAAGTAACATACAGTGAGGACTTACATGTATAGTGTTTTTTTATCTTTTCATCCCATGGTGTCTGTTGTATGTTAGTGATAGTTTTGCATGTAAGGCAGCGGCTAGAGTTACATGGCTCGTTAGTGGTGTTATTTGTGTGTGTTTTTGATTGAGTTTTATTTTTGGTTAGTATTTGTCCTAGTGATGTGGGATTCTTCGTGACTACATTAATGTTGATGTCAAGGTCGTAGTTTTTGGAGTATCTACGTACAGTATTTTGGAACACGCCCTTCATCTGTTGGTTAGTGGATAAGTAAAATGTGGGTTTCGAGTTGGTGTCTTTAGGTCTAGTTTGGGGAGTCCAATGTCTAAGTTTGTTAAGGAGGTTCTGGGGGTACTACCTGAGTAGACATTTGCCAAGGAATTCGTCTCTGAGTTTTGTATAGTCGTTAGACCCGCTACATCTGCGGTGGATGCGTAGGAGTTGGCTACGAATTACGGATAGTAGTAATTTCTTATCATGGAAGCTGTATCGTAGAGAATCGGGAGTTTATTGCTAGTTGGTTTTTTGTATAGTGTAGTTGTTAGTGTTTCGTTGTTAATCTGTGAAACACTAACCTGTCAGTCTGTCTGTTGTCGGTCTGTCTGTCCATTTTAGTCAAGTACAGACAGTTGGACAGACAGACACAAAGTTGAACAGACCTACAGACTGGCAGATCAGAGCGTCATAATTTGATAAAGATCTACTGGCCTACAGACACTTGATACAAATGATGGACACCGTATTATCGCCAAATGAGTCACCAGCGTACCTGAGTGGCGTACCTGTACCTGGTGGGAACACGGTAGGTGTACCTTACTAGTGTACCTTACTTGTGTACCTGCACCCGTAGTGGCGTGCCTATAGGAGTATGAAGGGGTGCCACGGGTTCTGCCTAAACCAAACAATATTGTTCCTAAAATTTTTATGTCTAACCTTTAGGCGGTGGGCGAAGATTTACAAATCTAGATGTGTGGTCTTCTTTACATTCTGCCGATATTCCTGTCTATCGCCGCGGTCCGGCCTTTAGCCTGCCATCTGTCCCCCTTTTAGGTGTGTTCACCGTAGTGAATCATGTTGAAAGACAGAGTTAAGGCGAACTCAAAAATATATTACAAGAAGTTAAAAACAGTTTTAAAATATTGGTTACTGAACGACATTGGTTAATTGGTTACTGAAGAGAGTAAAAAAACAATAATGAACAAACGCACTTTTTAAAAAAGTAGTTTACCTTCTGGTGGCTTTTTTGTGTATGATTTTTTGGTATGGTATCCCAAATGGTGTGGTATATTTTTGGTATTTGTGTAAATTTGTTTATTCTGTTTTTTTTTTTAATTTAATGATAATCTTTTAGCCAATTTTATTAAGTTCTACAGTATGTTAAGCCCGTTTAGGGGGGGGGGGGGGGCTAGCACTCCCAAATTTAACCTCATATTTTTGAGTCTCTGGAGCCTTAAATTGGGTGGAAACTATTTTTTGTGCTACTAAACATCATCTGGACTGTGTAAGAATAACCAAAACAAATATTTTTAAAATTGGCCCCAAAATTGCGTTTTTGCGACAAGGTCTATTTCTCCACCAATATTTTGTTGAAATTTGTTGAAATTTGGAATGTTAAAATTGGAATTCTTAACAAGAAGTGTACCAAATTTCATCTCATTTCAGATAAAATTGGTGGAGAAATAACGTTTTTCATGAAAAAACCTCATTCTGAGATATGGGTGTTTAAAGTTTAAGGAACAATTCAAACCTTCCCGCTATGGTAGATAATACCATTTTTCTATGTTCAACAATAACTTTAAAATCTCCATCAAATTCTACACATGATTGAATAAAAAAAGTTTTTTGTCTATTTCCAAAATAGGGGGTGCTACGAAATAACACACACCTCCCTATTTTGGAAATAGACAAAAAACTTTTTGACAAACAAATTTAAAAGTCAATCCGGATTTTTAGAAAACTGAAGAAGGCTTGTCTAATCTGCAAATAATGTTGCGTATCAGTAATGATGAATTTGGAAGATCATTAATATACATGAAAAATAATCGAGGCCCCAAGATACAGTACGATGTATAGTACGGTATACAGTACGAGTACGGTGTACGATGTACAAATCATCGAGTCCAGACTTGGGACACTGTTTATTCATAACAGAATTCATATGTTATACAACACAATACCATGGATATATATGACATGACCATATGATATTACATTTAATGTCACTAAAGAAATAATTATTCAACTATTCAAACATTGAAAACATTCCCCCTCAATAATATGTGATAAGTTATTAATTTTATTCCAAAATTGTAACATTACTCAACGTTGCGTCGCCGTTAGTATTAACAGCGAGTTGTTATTTAGCACTTTACAACTTTTGAGGACATTACAGCATTGTGTTGGCCTGGACATTTAGTATTGTATTTGGTGTTATTGTTTACGTGACGACGCATGGCGACGTTAAGTAATGTCCACTAAGGGGACATTACTTAACGCCGTCATTGGATACCATGTAAACAATAGGTGGAAATTTGCCTGACAGCCAGATAGGCCTACTGCATTACTAGGCGGGGTATACAGTAGCTATTAATAACCAGTAGGGTCTAGGTATATTATTATAACATGGCTCCAACGCCGCGATAAATATAAGCTAACTTATTTATAACATAATTTATGTCATTTTTACATTTATTTATACAGCAACTAATATACTTTGTGCAGTTTCTATCACTTATAATGTATATGTACAATCATTTCGTAATGTTAAAATTTTGGAATAAAACTACATACATACTTGTTGCAAAGTACTTTACAGTGTTCTGACCTTCGTGGCTTTATTTTCAACACTCACTCACTAACGTTCGTTCGTGTAACAAATCCACTCGGATCATTACACTGTAAAGTGCTACTTTACACACAAATATGTAAATGGTTATTACATAGGCCCTGGTCACATGGGCTTTCAACTTTCAACCATAAACATAACTATAAAATAACCACATTCCACGTAAACATTCAACTTTAAGCTCATAATAAATAGGATCAAAATAAAGGCTATATTGCAATAAACCAGTATTAAAGGGAGGCGTTTATATGGGTGAGTACAAAACAATTACCAAAGAAACAAACCCACTGTACAAAACAAATACCAAAGACACAAACCCACTGTACAAAACAATTACCAAAGACACAAACCCACTGTACAAAACAAATACCAAAGACACAAACCCACTGTACAAAACAAATACCAAAGATACAAACCCACTGTACAAAACAAATACCAAAGACACAAACCCACTGTACAAAACAAATACCAAAGACACAAACCCACTGTACAAAACAAATACCAAAGATACAAACCCACTGTACAAAACAAATACCAAAGACACAAACCCACTGTACAAAACAAATACCAAAGATACAAACCCACTGTACAAAACAAATACCAAAGACACAAACCCACTGTACAAAACAAATACCAAAGACACAAACCCACTGTACAAAACAAATACCAAAGATACAAACCCACTGTACAAAACAAATACCAAAGACACAAACCCACTGTACAAAACAAATACCAAAGATACAAACCCACTGTACAAAACAAATACCAAAGACACAAACCCACTGTACAAAACAAATACCAAAGACACAAACCCACTGTACAAAACAAATACCAAAGACACAAACCCACTGTACAAAACAAATACCAAAGACACAAACCCACTGTACAAAACAAATACCAAAGACACAAACCCACTGTACAAAACAAATACCAAAGATACAAACCCACTGTACAAAACAAATACCAAAGACACAAACCCACTGTACAAAACAAATACCAAAGACACAAACCCACTGTACAAAACAAATACCAAAGACACAAACCCACTGTACAAAACAAATACCAAAGATACAAACCCACTGTACAAAACAAATACCAAAGACACAAACCCACTGTACAAAACAAATACCAAAGACACAAACCCACTGTACAAAACAAATACCAAAGATACAAACCCACTGTACAAAACAAATACCAAAGACACAAACCCACTGTACAAAACAAATACCAAAGACACAAACCCACTGTACAAAACAAATACCAAAGACACAAACCCACTGTACAAAACAAATACCAAAGACACAAACCCACTGTACAAAACAAATACCAAAGATACAAACCCACTGTACAAAACAAATACCAAAGACACAAACCCACTGTACAAAACAAATACCAAAGACACAAACCCACTGTACAAAACAAATACCAAAGATACAAACCCACTGTACAAAACAAATACCAAAGACACAAACCCACTGTACAAAACAAATACCAAAGACACAAACCCACTGTACAAAACAAATACCAAAGATACAAACCCACTGTACAAAACAAATACCAAAGACACAAACCCACTGTACAAAACAAATACCAAAGATACAAACCCACTGTACAAAACAAATACCAAAGACACAAACCCACTGTACAAAACAAATACCAAAGACACAAACCCACTGTAAAAAACAAATACCAAAGACACAAACCCACTGTACAAAACAAATACCAAAGATACAAACCCACTGTACAAAACAAACACCAAAGACACAAACCCACTGTACAAAACAAATACCAAAGACACAAACCCACTGTACAAAACAAATACCAAAGACACAAACCCACTGTACAAAACAAATACCAAAGACACAAACCCACTGTACAAAACAAATACCAAAGATACAAACCCACTGTACAAAACAAATACCAAAGACACAAACCCACTGTACAAAACAAATACCAAAGACACAAACCCACTGTACAAAACAAATACCAAAGACACAAACCCACTGTACAAAACAAATACCAAAGACACAAACCCACTGTACAAAACAAATACCAAAGATACAAACCCACTGTACAAAACAAATACCAAAGACACAAACCCACTGTACAAAACAAATACCAAAGACACAAACCCACTGTACAAAACAAATACCAAAGACACAAACCCACTGTACAAAACAAATACCAAAGACACAAACCCACTGTACAAAACAAATACCAAAGACACAAACCCACTGTACAAAACAAATACCAAAGACACAAACCCACTGTACAAAACAAATACCAAAGATACAAACCCACTGTACAAAACAAATACCAAAGACACAAACCCACTGTACAAAACAAATACCAAAGACACAAACCCACTGTACAAAACAAATTTAAAAACAAAAAAACCATTTTTTTTCAATTTTTTTTTGATTTGATTTTGATTTATTTGACTTTTTTGATATACTATTGATATACTGCACAACTGTACAACTGAACTCCTGGAACTGTACAACTGTACAAATATACAACTATACAACTGTACAACTGAACTCCTGAACTTTTGGATTGATATATTAGTATCGGCACCGGTTCTCCGAGTCATTACTCCCTCCACCGACCAAGCTGACTCCAAAGAACAAGGAAAACAAAGAAACGACCAAACCAAATAAAAATTCATTACTATTCCGGATAATAAAGGATAACCAAAAGCGAGGATGGTTATT
>JAUCBJ010006039.1:0-85679 GCA_032718475.1 Nemertoderma westbladi | reverse complement strand
AGGCTTGTACATGTACATGTACGTACATTATATTGGTTGCATTACATTATATTGGAACTGGACGCAAAACCCGCCTCAATGTTAAATTCTAAATTTAGGGAAAGGAGCAGGTTACAGTGGCACGTTATTTTAACCAAAACAATAAACTAAGCACAATAGTTACCGTTTTATTTTTGAGAATAATCAGCTGTTATTTGCGTTTTCGCGTTTTCGTGCAGCATCTGTGTAACTGTCTTGCAGTTATAATAAATTTATCTATCCAAAAATTATTAGGCTTGGCATCAGCTGGTTGCTAGGAGACTGCAGGATATATCAGGTGGGTTTAAAATTCAGCAATACCGATACAATGCAGCAATAATGTGGCATTGAGAAGTGCGGTTGGCCTATTTCACTTTCAGCCATTCCAGCATTTCCAGATTGCAGAGTACCATGAGATGCCTGTACTCAGTAGGCTACCGGCACTGCTCACTGCTGTTGCTGTATGTGGTAGGCCTAGCTTTCTAGGCTGGTGGTCAGTCAGTCAGTTTGGTACTACTACTGCATTATCTAAGTATTGGTACAGTACGTGCGGTAGGGTAGAGGAGTCCTGCAATTGCCTGAGTGATGTCTGAATTGCGATATCGCGACTATTCAGCCATATCATGTACTGGTACGGCACCTTAATCTTATTAGGCCTAAACATAGGCCTATGTTTTACAGTACGGTACCGGTACTGTTACAGTGGTACGGAGTTACCGGTACCGTCTTCAGGTCGTTGGCGCCACCCACCAATCATGCTCGGCAACGGCAATCATGCAGCCATGGAAGTTTTCAAATTATGCGGACTTAAGACAGACTGACATATTGTCAGGTTGTACCAGCTGACCTTTATTCCATGTCCCGGTATCCACTACTGCACTAGGTACCCCAACAGCCCAATACTGCAATACCCAGCAACGCTTTGGAATTGTACCGGTACTCAAGCAACTCGCCATCAAGGCCACCGCCTCTGTCTGTCGCAGTGTCGTTGGCGACCCTTTTGGTATCGCTACTGCGCTAGCGCTACGGGCAAACTGGACTAACCGATGAGCGAGACCCGAGGACTGAAGAATCCTTCGAATTTTTTTGAGTAGTTTGACTGTGGACTTCTATGACATCGATGCCAAGCCAGCAAGCTGCCAATGCGAAAGTTTTTTTAAAGTAAAAGTTTGGTTAAATTTTCTTAATTGTTTATTTAAATTTCTTAAGTACCGATTTTGGGATAGAATTGCTCAATTTTAATTTGTATCTAATAACTGACCCTCGTCCTGCGCGATGCCCCTACGAACGTGTTTCCCATCTAATAGGCAATATCAAGAATGCCAAGGAATGATGAGACTGGAAGTATAGAGTGATGGAATGCATTTTAACTTAATTACGTTTAGATCAATTAAAAACACATTATAAAGCAAATCTCTTGAACTAATTAAAAACTATAATGGAATGGGGTTTGGGAAATGCAGTTATATAATTTTTAAGTATAATTATTTAAATCTTATACTAGCAAATAATTAATATCCTTTAAGAGGCAGGTTGAAATTGCTGTTTTTACCCTAATCAACTTAATTAACTAATTAACTGCTATTATCTTAGCTTCTCGAAGGCCACACGGAAATTTCTAAACTTTGGCCAGACTACATGTGTACCAAGTTTGGTTAAATTTCATTAACATTTGGCTGAGTTATTAACGTTTAAAATTGGACACAACAGAACCATAGACACACCGATTGAGTTAGTGGTACCTGTATGCTAAGCTCGCTTACTTTCGTCGCTCGCCCCACAGTGGCTACACTACACACCTCTGCAGTAATATAACACTGTAGGAAAACACTTACTGGTTTAATAGCCGCATGAATGCTTCAAATGGACTAGCTAACGCACAGCTATGGTTTGGATCCTTATATATTTCGACAGGCCTTTATATAAAATCGGCCATTTAAACTGGCCGAACACTTTTACCACAAGAATATCAGTATGTAATGTCGTATGATTATTATTGCAGGAAAAAAAACCCTTGTTAGTTTCTCACCGAAAGAGAACAATGGGGCAGTTACCCCAAACAACATGGGCAAGGGAATTGGGGTATTTACAGCCGTATAGGTCCACTGATTCTGCGCCACTCTACATAAAACACCGCGACGCTGTGCTTAAAGGTACGAAGTTAAGAGCCCAATCTTTTCAATTATACTGATTAAGGTTGTGGGTTATGGTGGTAACTTTTAACCCTATCTGACCCGGGCTATTTTATTACTTAATTGGCCCGGGGGGGGGGGGGGGGGGCAAAAATTACAATTTTTATAGTATAAGGGTTTACAAGGTCGTTGATCACGGTAAAACTTGTGTAAAAAAAAATATTCTGGTGCCATTCTGGTGCCCCAGAACGAAAAGACCAAGTAGTAAAAATTTCAACCTGATGAATTTTGCCATTGGTTGGTAATTCTGAAGCTATACTGGTTTTCAAGGCCGCTGAACAGGGTACAACTCCTAAAATACTCAACTCTAAGATGACCCCCCCACCCCCCCCCCCCCAGGGCCAAATAGGGTTTAACACAAATAGTCGGAATTTAGAAGTTAGGCGCGGAAGGGGGTTGAGATAATTACAGTTACACAGTCATAAAAAACAGTTATAAGTATCAAGTAATTAGTAGCAACGCGTATAATATTTAAATTATTACATAATTGTTTCAATTACATTGTGCGACATGCTCAGTGGCGCAATCAAATAATAATAATAACCAATAATCTCATTAGTAAAAAAGGAAACTAAAAATCTGTTCCAGTTTAATTAACGTATAGCAAACCGTCCGCTAATAATCCAAAATATTTAGTACAAAATGCGGCTGAATAGACAATTTGGTTGAAATAATAACTAAGGCGAGTTTCGTTGTTGGAAGTGCCAAATGTAAATTATATAATTAAAAGACAATAATATCGTCTTTAGCGGTAAGTTGAGAAATACACAAACAAAATATTCAAAAGCAAAGCTGAAATGCGCTAAACCAATCGACAAAACAGGTAGGCTCTATGCAGTCAGGCAGTTATTAAAAAAATGGTATTTGGTAAATAAATCTGCGATTAATAAGCTAAGGGAATACTAAATAATGGCATAACACGTAATCGGGTGTGCGTAATGTGTGTGAGTAAACAGTCAGTAAGGGATCGGGTGTGCGTAATGTGTGTGAGTAAACAGTCAGTAAGGGATCGGGTGTGCGTAATGTGTGTGAGTAAACAGTAAGGGATCGGGTGTGCGTAATGTGTGTGAGTAAACAGTCAGTAGGGGATCGGGTGTGTGTAATGTGTGTGAGTAAACAGTAAGGGATCGGGTGTGCGTAATGTGTGTGAGTAAACAGTCAGTAAGGGATCGGGTGTGCGTAATGTGTGTGAGTAAACAGTCAGTAAGGGATCGGGTGTGCGTAATGTGTGTGAGTAAACAGCCAGTAAGGGATCGGGTGTGCGTAATGTGTGTGAGTAAACAGTCAGTAAGGGATCGGGTGTGCGTAATGTGTGTGAGTAAACAGTAAGGGATCGGGTGTGCATAATGTGTGTGAGTAAACAGCCAGTAAGGGATCGGGTGTGCGTAATGTGTGTGAGTAAACAGTCAGTAAGGGATCGGGTGTGCGTAATGTGTGTGAGTAAACAGTAAGGGATCGGGTGTGCGTAATGTGTGTGAGTAAACAGTAAGGGATCGGGTGTGCGTAATGTGTGTGAGTAAACAGTAAGGGATCGGGTGTGCATAATGTGTGTGAGTAAACAGTAAGGGATCGGGTGTGCGTAATGTGTGTGAGTAAACAGTAAGGGATCGGGTGTGCATAATGTGTGTGAGTAAACAGTAAGGGATCGGGTGTGCGTAATGTGTGTGAGTAAACAGTCAGTAAGGGATCGGGTGTGCGTAATGTGTGTGAGTAAACAGTCAGTAAGGGATCGGGTGTGCGTAATGTGTGTGAGTAAACAGTCAGTAAGGGATCGGGTGTGCGTAATGTGTGTGAGTAAACAGCCAGTAAGGGATCGGGTGTGCGTAATGTGTGTGAGTAAACAGTAAGGGATCGGGTGTGCGTAATGTGTGTGAGTAAACAGCCAGTAAGGGATCGGGTGTGCGTAATGTGTGTGAGTAAACAGTAAGGGATCGGGTGTGCGTAATGTGTGTGAGTAAACAGTAAGTAAGGGATCGGGAGTGCGTAATGTGTGTGAGTAAACAGTAAGGGATCGGGTGTGCGTAATGTGTGTGAGTAAACAGTCAGTAAGGGATCGGGTGTGCGTAATGTGTGTGAGTAAACAGTCAGTAAGGGATCGGGTGTGCGTAATGTGTGTGAGTAAACAGTCAGTAAGGGATCGGGTGTGCGTAATGTGTGTGAGTAAACAGTAAGGGATCGGGTGTGCGTAATGTGTGTGAGTAAACAGTCAGTAAGGGATCGGGTGTGCGTAATGTGTGTGAGTAAACAGCCAGTAAGGGATCGGGTGTGCGTAATGTGTGTGAGTAAACAGTCAGTAAGGGATCGGGTGTGCGTAATGTGTGTGAGTAAACAGCCAGTAAGGGATCGGGTGTGCGTAATGTGTGTGAGTAAACAGTCAGTAAGGGATCGGGTGTGCGTAATGTGTGTGAGTAAACAGTAAGTAAGGGATCGGGTGTGCGTAATGTGTGTGAGTAAACAGTCAGTAAGGGATCGGGTGTGCGTAATGTGTGTGAGTAAACAGTCAGTAAGGGATCGGGTGTGCGTAATGTGTGTGAGTAAACAGCAGTAAGGGATCGGGTGTGCGTAATGTGTGTGAGTAAACAGTCAGTAAGGGATCGGGTGTGCGTAATGTGTGTGAGTAAACAGTCAGTAAGGGATCGGGTGTGCGTAATGTGTGTGAGTAAACAGTCAGTAAGGGATCGGGTGTGCGTAATGTGTGTGAGTAAACAGTCAGTAAGGGATCGGGTGTGCGTAATGTGTGTGAGTAAACAGTCAGTAAGGGATCGGGTGTGCGTAATGTGTGTGAGTAAACAGCCAGTAAGGGATCGGGTGTGCGTAATGTGTGTGAGTAAACAGTCAGTAAGGGATCGGGTGTGCGTAATGTGTGTGAGTAAACAGCCAGTAAGGGATCGGGTGTGCGTAATGTGTGTGAGTAAACAGTAAGTAAGGGATCGGGTGTGCGTAATGTGTGTGAGTAAACAGTCAGTAAGGGATCGGGTGTGCGTAATGTGTGTGAGTAAACAGTCAGTAAGGGATCGGGTGTGCGTAATGTGTGTGAGTAAACAGTAAGGGATCGGGTGTGCGTAATGTGTGTGAGTAAACAGTCAGTAAGGGATCGGGTGTGCGTAATGTGTGTGAGTAAACAGTCAGTAAGGGATCGGGTGTGCGTAATGTGTGTGAGTAAACAGCCAGTAAGGGATCGGGTGTGCGTAATGTGTGTGAGTAAACAGTCAGTAAGGGATCGGGTGTGCGTAATGTGTGTGAGTAAACAGTCAGTAAGGGATCGGGTGTGCGTAATGTGTGTGAGTAAACAGTCAGTAAGGGATCGGGTGTGCGTAATGTGTGTGAGTAAACAGCCAGTAAGGGATCGGGTGTGCGTAATGTGTGTGAGTAAACAGTCAGTAAGGGATCGGGTGTGCGTAATGTGTGTGAGTAAACAGTCAGTAAGGGATCGGGTGTGCGTAATGTGTGTGAGTAAACAGCCAGTAAGGGATCGGGTGTGCGTAATGTGTGTGAGTAAACAGTCAGTAAGGGATCGGGTGTGCGTAATGTGTGTGAGTAAACAGCCAGTAAGGGATCGGGTGTGCGTAATGTGTGTGAGTAAACAGTAAGGGATCGGGTGTGCGTAATGTGTGTGAGTAAACAGCCAGTAAGGGATCGGGTGTGCGTAATGTGTGTGAGTAAACAGTAAGGGATCGGGTGTGCGTAATGTGTGTGAGTAAACAGTCAGTAAGGGATCGGGTGTGCGTAATGTGTGTGAGTAAACAGCCAGTAAGGGATCGGGTGTGCGTAATGTGTGTGAGTAAACAGTCAGTAAGGGATCGGGTGTGCGTAATGTGTGTGAGTAAACAGCCAGTAAGGGATCGGGTGTGCGTAATGTGTGTGAGTAAACAGTCAGTAAGGGATCGGGTGTGCGTAATGTGTGTGAGTAAACAGTAAGTAAGGGATCGGGTGTGCGTAATGTGTGTGAGTAAACAGTCAGTAAGGGATCGGGTGTGCGTAATGTGTGTGAGTAAACAGTCAGTAAGGGATCGGGTGTGCGTAATGTGTGTGAGTAAACAGCCAGTAAGGGATCGGGTGTGCGTAATGTGTGTGAGTAAACAGTCAGTAAGGGATCGGGTGTGCGTAATGTGTGTGAGTAAACAGTCAGTAAGGGATCGGGTGTGCGTAATGTGTGTGAGTAAACAGTCAGTAAGGGATCGGGTGTGCGTAATGTGTGTGAGTAAACAGTCAGTAAGGGATCGGGTGTGCGTAATGTGTGTGAGTAAACAGTCAGTAAGGGATCGGGTGTGCGTAATGTGTGTGAGTAAACAGCCAGTAAGGGATCGGGTGTGCGTAATGTGTGTGAGTAAACAGTCAGTAAGGGATCGGGTGTGCGTAATGTGTGTGAGTAAACAGTCAGTAAGGGATCGGGTGTGCGTAATGTGTGTGAGTAAACAGTCAGTAAGGGATCGGGTGTGCGTAATGTGTGTGAGTAAACAGCCAGTAAGGGATCGGGTGTGCGTAATGTGTGTGAGTAAACAGTCAGTAAGGGATCGGGTGTGCGTAATGTGTGTGAGTAAACAGTCAGTAAGGGATCGGGTGTGCGTAATGTGTGTGAGTAAACAGCCAGTAAGGGATCGGGTGTGCGTAATGTGTGTGAGTAAACAGTCAGTAAGGGATCGGGTGTGCGTAATGTGTGTGAGTAAACAGCCAGTAAGGGATCGGGTGTGCGTAATGTGTGTGAGTAAACAGTAAGGGATCGGGTGTGCGTAATGTGTGTGAGTAAACAGCCAGTAAGGGATCGGGTGTGCGTAATGTGTGTGAGTAAACAGTCAGTAAGGGATCGGGTGTGCGTAATGTGTGTGAGTAAACAGCCAGTAAGGGATCGGGTGTGCGTAATGTGTGTGAGTAAACAGTCAGTAAGGGAAATAACTACAGCCAATGATAACCATTTGATTTATATTGTAATTAATTAATTAATTAATTAATTAATACACGTCAAATAAACCTAATTAATACACCAAATACGAGTATTACCCCCCCCCCCCCCACACTCATGTGCACAGTATAGGATAATTAATTGTTGAATTAATTACATTGTAACATAAATAATACGCAGATATTTCGCTTAATAATGGCCAGCAGGGTGATGCTGGGTATTACCAGACGGCGCGGATACATGTAGCAAAAACAGTAATAAATACAGAAGATCTTAACTTCAGAGCAAATTGGAACTATAATAAATAGAATTATAGACGATCCGCGTGTTATTTAAATCTACTAATTCAAAGAAATTTGGTGGAAATAAATATCTGGAGATACACCGCCGCCGTCGTACAGGTTGCTAAAGAAACCCACAATAATGACCTCAGCCGAATTCTACCAGAATATAGATAGTCAGCGCAGTTGGTAGGTAAGGTGAGAAATCCTACGGATTTTTATATAAACTACATCGCCAATCGGAATTATAATAATTCGATAAGAAACATTCTTAGTTGAGCAATAAAGTCTTTCTGATTACATAAAATAAATAAATACAGTTGGGGAATATAAGTAGCCGGTTATACGGCGGATAGCCAGTAGTTGGCTAGTCTACACTAGTTCTACAACGTGGATGGCCGCGTCCGAGTACCGGAATCGCATAGCGCGGCCCAGATCAGCTGATCGACGTCGACGCGCCACCGGTTCCGGCATCTCGTAGACAACCTCCTGGGAATCCTTCTCCTCGAAGAGATCCTCGTTGACGACGAGTCCCGGCATCGAGTCCGCCACTATCGGCAACTCGTCCTCGGTCACTTCCATCAAGCTGGGAGAACATAGAAAAGCTAAATAGTGGGCGCTTCTTTATTGTTTTGGTTATAAAACACCGACACTTTTCCCTTAATGTTTTAAATTAAATCAATTTAACCCCATTAAACATATTTATTGTATTTGGTCATCTTGAGCCATTAATTCAGAAAAAGTTTGTGTTTAGTACACTTTGTTACGAAGTTCAATTGACTGAAATTCATTTTCCAATCTGGACTTTCGATAATTTAAAACAGTGAAACATAAATAACTTTAAAAGTTTTCTACTTTAGCTACAAAAACAACCTGCTGTTAAATAGTAAATAGCGTCTTAGAGCAAAAGGCTGAGAGACTTACCTGTAAGTGGGAACCGTCTCACACAGTTTCGATAGATGAGGTCCGAGTTGATCCTTGTCGTGGATCTGTCCAACAACCCGCATCTTCTCGCGAACAACCGTAAAGTTCGGAACCAATTCCGGATCCTGCAAATAAATAATCATATTAAATTAATAAGTCGGAAATAATTAAACGAGGAACTTTGTATAATTTGATACTCACCGCCGGTGTGACTTTGTTTAATTTGATACTCACCGCCGGTGTGACTTTGTATAATTTGATACTCACCGCCGGTGTGACTTTGTTTAATTTGATACTCACCGCCGGTGTGACTTTGTTTAATTTGATACTCACCGCCGGTGCGACCGAAACTTGGCTGTGTAGTCGACCATCAGCGGCGTCTTTTTGAAGACACTACTCCATCATCAGTTCTCCAGATTACCGCTAGAGGACGAATTGCCTAAAGTGAAAACCACCTGGCATTCCCAAATTATTGAATATAATCCTTTGACCAGATTATACCTGGCCAATATGTTTTAAAACCTCAGACTGAATTTCTGTGAGGGAAGACATCTGTTCGGATTTTGCTTATAATTAATTCGAGTTGACACTTAAGCGTTGGGGCAACGTGGATGATTTTATTGAATTTTATGATTTTGGTTTAATGTTTTCCATTGCAGCAGTAGTATTCCCAATTCTATCTTTTACTGTCACTACATTTAAATTAGGGGTAGGCTAGGGTTAGGTCTTATGATGAAGGAGATGACCCCTAAATTTTGAAGATAATTACTTTCTGATTATATTTCAACCAATACAATGCAGCTCCATCCCAAATTCAGACTGCCCCTCTACTTATATGATTGGTTATATTTCAACCAATACAATGCAGTTCCATCCCAAATTCAGACTGCTCCTCTACTTATATGATTGGTTATATTTCAACCAATACAATGCAGTTCCATCCCAAATTCAGACTGCTCCTCTACTTATATGATTGGTTATATTTCAACCAATACAATGCAGTTCCATCCCAAATTCAGACTGCTCCTCTACTTATATGATTGGTTATATTTCTACCAATACAATGCAGTTCCATCCCAAATTCAGACTGCCCCTCTACTTATATGATTGGTTATATTTCAACCAATACAATGCAGTTCTATCCCAAATTCAGACTGCTCCTCTACTTATATGATTGGTTATATTTCAACCAATACAATGCAGTTCCATCCCAAATTCAGACTGCTCCTCTACTTATATGATTGGTTATATTTCAACCAATACAATGCAGTTCCATCCCAAATTCAGACTGCTCCTCTACTTATATGATTGGTTATATTTCAACCAATACAATGCAGTTCTATCCCAAATTCAGACTGCTCCTCTACTTATATGATTGGTTATATTTCAACCAATACAATGCAGTTCCATCCCAAATTCAGACTGCTCCTCTACTTATATGATTGGTTATATTTCTACCAATACAATGCAGTTCCATCCCAAATTCAGACTGCCCCTCTACTTATATGATTGGTTATATTTCAACCAATACAATGCAGTTCTATCCCAAATTCAGACTGCTCCTCTACTTATATGATTGGTTATATTTCTACCAATACAATGCAGTTCCATCCCAAATTCAGACTGCCCCTCTACTTATATGATTGGTTATATTTCAACCAATACAATGCAGTTCCATCCCAAATTCAGACTGCTCCTCTACTTATATGATTGGTTATATTTCAACCAATACAATGCAGTTCCATCCCAAATTCAGACTGCTCCTCTACTTATATGATTGGTTATATTTCAACCAATACAATGCAGTTCCATCCCAAATTCAGACTGCTCCTCTACTTATATGATTGGTTATATTTCAACCATTACAATGCAGGTCCATCCCAAATTCAGACTGCTCCTCTACTTATATGATTGGTTATATTTCAACCAATACAATGCAGTTCCATCCCAAATTCAGACTGCCCCTCTACTTATATGATTGGTTATATTTCAACCAATACAATGCAGTTCCATCCCAAATTCAGACTGCTCCTCTACTTATATGATTGGTTATATTTCAACCAATACAATGCAGTTCCATCCCAAATTCAGACTGCTCCTCTACTTATATGATTGGTTATATTTCAACCAATACAATGCAGTTCCATCCCAAATTCAGACTGCTCCTCTACTTATATGATTGGTTATATTTCAACCAATACAATGCAGTTCCATCCCAAATTCAGACTGCTCCTCTACTTATATGATTGGTTATATTTCTACCAATACAATGCAGTTCTATCCCAAATTCAGACTGCTCCTCTACTTATATGATTGGTTATATTTCAACCAATACAATGCAGTTCCATCCCAAATTCAGACTGCTCCTCTACTTATATGATTGGTTATATTTCAACCAATACAATGCAGGTCCATCCCAAATTCAGACTGCTCCTCTACTTATATGATTGGTTATATTTCAACCAATACAATGCAGTTCCATCCCAAATTCAGACTGCCCCTCTACTTATATGATTGGTTATATTTCAACCAATACAATGCAGTTCCATCCCAAATTCAGACTGCCCCTCTACTTATATGATTGGTTATATTTCAACCATTACAATGCAGGTCCATCCCAAATTCAGACTGCCCCTCTACTTATATGATTGGTTATATTTCAACCAATACAATGCAGTTCCATCCCAAATTCAGACTGCCCCTCTACTTATATGATTGGTTATATTTCTACCAATACAATGCAGTTCCATCCCAAATTCAGACTGCCCCTCTACTTATATGATTGGTTATATTTCTACCAATACAATGCAGTTCCATCCCAAATTCAGACTGCTCCTCTACTTATATGATTGGTTATATTTCAACCAATACAATGCAGTTCCATCCCAAATTCAGACTGCTCCTCTACTTATATGATTGGTTATATTTCAACCAATACAATGCAGTTCCATCCCAAATTCAGACTGCTCCTCTACTTATATGATTGGTTATATTTCAACCAATACAATGCAGTTCCATCCCAAATTCAGACTGCTCCTCTACTTATATGATTGGTTATATTTCAACCAATACAATGCAGTTCCATCCCAAATTCAGACTGCCCCTCTACTTATATGATTGGTTATATTTCTACCAATACAATGCAGTTCCATCCCAAATTCAGACTGCCCCTCTACTTATATGATTGGTTATATTTCAACCAATACAATGCAGTTCCATCCCAAATTCAGACTGCTCCTCTACTTATATGATTGGTTATATTTCAACCAATACAATGCAGTTCCATCCCAAATTCAGACTGCCCCTCTACTTATATGATTGGTTATATTTCAACCAATACAATGCAGTTCCATCCCAAATTCAGACTGCCCCTCTACTTATATGATTGGTTATATTTCAACCAATACAATGCAGTTCCATCCCAAATTCAGACTGCTCCTCTACTTATATGATTGGTTATATTTCAACCAATACAATGCAGTTCCATCCCAAATTCAGACTGCTCCTCTACTTATATGATTGGTTATATTTCAACCAATACAATGCAGTTCCATCCCAAATTCAGACTGCCCCTCTACTTATATGATTGGTTATATTTCAACCAATACAATGCAGTTCCATCCCAAATTCAGACTGCCCCTCTACTTATATGATTGGTTATATTTCAACCAATACAATGCAGTTCTATCCCAAATTCAGACTGCCCCTCTACTTATATGATTGGTTATATTTCAACCAATACAATGCAGTTCCATCCCAAATTCAGACTGCCGCTCTACTTATATGATTGGTTATATTTCAACCAATACAATGCAGTTCTATCCCAAATTCAGACTGCCCCTCTACTTATATGATTGGTTATATTTCAACCAATACAATGCAGTTCCATCCCAAATTCAGACTGCCGCTCTACTTATATGATTGGTTATATTTCAACCAATACAATGCAGTTCCATCCCAAATTCAGACTGCCCCTCTACTTATATGATTGGTTATATTTCAACCATTAAAATGGAGTTCCATCCCAAATTCAGACTGCTCCTCTACTTATATGATTGGTTATATTTCAACCAATACAATGCAGTTCCATCCCAAATTCAGACTGCCCCTCTACTTATATGATTGGTTATATTTCAACCAATACAATGCAGTTCCATCCCAAATTCAGACTGCTCCTCTACTTATATGATTGGTTATATTTCAACCAATACAATGCAGTTCCATCCCAAATTCAGACTGCCCCTCTACTTATATGATTGGTTATATTTCAACCATTAAAATGGAGTTCCATCCCAAATTCAGACTGCTCCTCTACTTATATGATTGGTTATATTTCAACCAATACAATGCAGTTCCATCCCAAATTCAGACCGCTCCTCTACTTATATGATTGGTTATATTTCAACCAATACAATGCAGTTCCATCCCAAATTCAGACTGCCCCTCTACTTATATGATTGGTTATATTTCAACCAATACAATGCAGTTCCATCCCAAATTCAGACTGCCCCTCTACTTATATGATTGGTTATATTTCAACCAATACAATGCAGTTCCATCCCAAATTCAGACTGCCCCTCTACTTATATGATTGGTTATATTTCAACCATTAAAATGGAGTTCCATCCCAAATTCAGACTGCTCCTCTACTTATATGATTGGTTATATTTCAACCAATACAATGCAGTTCCATCCCAAATTCAGACTGCCCCTCTACTTATATGATTGGTTATATTTCAACCATTAAAATGGAGTTCCATCCCAAATTCAGACTGCTCCTCTACTTATATGATTGGTTATATTTCAACCAATACAATGCAGTTCCATCCCAAATTCAGACTGCCCCTCTACTTATATGATTGGTTATATTTCAACCAATACAATGCAGTTCCATCCCAAATTCAGACTGCCCCTCTACTTATATGATTGGTTATATTTCAACCATTAAAATGGAGTTCCATCCCAAATTCAGACTGCTCCTCTACTTATATGATTGGTTATATTTCAACCAATACAATGCAGTTCCATCCCAAATTCAGACCGCTCCTCTACTTATATGATTGGTTATATTTCAACCAATACAATGCAGTTCCATCCCAAATTCAGACTGCCCCTCTACTTATATGATTGGTTATATTTCAACCAATACAATGCAGTTCCATCCCAAATTCAGACTGCTCCTCTACTTATATGATTGGTTATATTTCAACCAATACAATGCAGTTCCATCCCAAATTCAGACTGCCCCTCTACTTATATGATTGGTTATATTTCAACCAATACAATGCAGTTCCATCCCAAATTCAGACTGCCCCTCTACTTATATGATTGGTTATATTTCAACCATTAAAATGGAGTTCCATCCCAAATTCAGACTGCTCCTCTACTTATATGATTGGTTATATTTCAACCAATACAATGCAGTTCCATCCCAAATTCAGACTGCCGCTCTACTTATATGATTGGTTATATTTCAACCAATACAATGCAGTTCCATCCCAAATTCAGACTGCCCCTCTACTTATATGATTGGTTATATTTCAACCAATACAATGCAGTTCCATCCCAAATTCAGACTGCCCCTCTACTTATATGATTGGTTATATTTCAACCATTAAAATGGAGTTCCATCCCAAATTCAGACTGCTCCTCTACTTATATGATTGGTTATATTTCAACCAATACAATGCAGTTCCATCCCAAATTCAGACTGCCCCTCTACTTATATGATTGGTTATATTTCAACCAATACAATGCAGTTCCATCCCAAATTCAGACTGCCCCTCTACTTATATGATTGGTTATATTTCAACCATTAAAATGGAGTTCCATCCCAAATTCAGACTGCTCCTCTACTTATATGATTGGTTATATTTCAACCAATACAAACCAGTTCCATCCCAAATTCAGACTGCTCCTCTACTTATATGATTGGTTATATTTCAACCAATACAAACCAGTTCCATCCCAAATTCAGACTGCCCCTCTACTTATATGATTGGTTATATTTCAACCAATACAAACCAGTTCCATCCCAAATTCAGACTGCTCCTCTACTTATATGATTGGTTATATTTCAACCAATACAAACCAGTTCCATCCCAAATTCAGACTGCTCCTCTACTTATATGATTGGTTATATTTCAACCAATACAATGCAGTTCCATCCCAAATTCAGACTGCTCCTCTACTTATATGATTGGTTATATTTCAACCAATACAATGCAGTTCCATCCCAAATTCAGACTGCCCCTCTACTTATATGATTGGTTATATTTCAACCAATACAATGCAGTTCCATCCCAAATTCAGACTGCTCCTCTACTTATATGATTGGTTATATTTCAACCAATACAATGCAGTTCTATCCCAAATTCAGACTGCTCCTCTACTTATATGATTGGTTATATTTCAACCAATACAATGCAGTTCCATCCCAAATTCAGACTGCTCCTCTACTTATATGATTGGTTATATTTCAACCAATACAATGCAGTTCCATCCCAAATTCAGACTGCCCCTCTACTTATATGATTGGTTATATTTCAACCAATACAATGCAGTTCCATCCCAAATTCAGACTGCTCCTCTACTTATATGATTGGTTATATTTCTACCAATACAATGCAGTTCCATCCCAAATTCAGACTGCCCCTCTACTTATATGATTGGTTATATTTCAACCAATACAATGCAGTTCCATCCCAAATTCAGACTGCCCCTCTACTTATATGATTGGTTATATTTCAACCAATACAATGCAGTTCCATCCCAAATTCAGACTGCTCCTCTACTTATATGATTGGTTATATTTCAACCAATACAATGCAGTTCTATCCCAAATTCAGACTGCCCCTCTACTTATATGATTGGTTATATTTCAACCAATACAATGCAGTTCTATCCCAAATTCAGACTGCTCCTCTACTTATATGATTGGTTATATTTCTACCAATACAATGCAGTTCCATCCCAAATTCAGACTGCCCCTCTACTTATATGATTGGTTATATTTCAACCAATACAATGCAGTTCCATCCCAAATTCAGACTGCCCCTCTACTTATATGATTGGTTATATTTCAACCAATACAATGCAGTTCTATCCCAAATTCAGACTGCTCCTCTACTTATATGATTGGTTATATTTCAACCAATACAATGCAGTTCCATCCCAAATTCAGACTGCCCCTCTACTTATATGATTGGTTATATTTCAACCAATACAATGCAGTTCTATCCCAAATTCAGACTGCTCCTCTACTTATATGATTGGTTATATTTCTACCATTACAATGCAGTTCCATCCCAAATTCAGACTGCCCCTCTACTTATATGATTGGTTATATTTCAACCAATACAATGCAGTTCCATCCCAAATTCAGACTGCCCCTCTACTTATATGATTGGTTATATTTCAACCAATACAATGCAGTTCTATCCCAAATTCAGACTGCTCCTCTACTTATATGATTGGTTATATTTCTACCAATACAATGCAGTTCTATCCCAAATTCAGACTGCTCCTCTACTTATATGATTGGTTATATTTCAACCATTACAATGCAGTTCTATCCCAAATTCAGACTGCTCCTCTACTTATATGATTGGTTATATTTCAACCATTACAATGCAGTTCTATCCCAAATTCAGACTGCTCCTCTACTTATATGATTGGTTATATTTCAACCATTACAATGCAGTTCTATCCCAAATTCAGACTGCCCCTCTACTTATATGATTGGTTATATTTCTACCAATACAATGCAGTTCCATCCCAAATTCAGACTGCCCCTCTACTTATATGATTGGTTATATTTCAACCAATACAATGCAGTTCTATCCCAAATTCAGACTGCTCCTCTACTTATATGATTGGTTATATTTCAACCATTACAATGCAGGTCCATCCCAAATTCAGACTGCTCCTCTACTTATATGATTGGTTATATTTCAACCATTACAATGCAGTTCTATCCCAAATTCAGACTGCTCCTCTACTTATATGATTGGTTATATTTCAACCATTACAATGCAGTTCTATCCCAAATTCAGACTGCTCCTCTACTTATATGATTGGTTATATTTCAACCAATACAATGCAGTTCCATCCCAAATTCAGACTGCTCCTCTACTTATATGATTGGTTATATTTCTACCAATACAATGCAGTTCTATCCCAAATTCAGACTGCTCCTCTACTTATATGATTGGTTATATTTCAACCATTACAATGCAGTTCTATCCCAAATTCAGACTGCTCCTCTACTTATATGATTGGTTATATTTCAACCAATACAATGCAGTTCCATCCCAAATTCAGACTGCTCCTCTACTTATATGATTGGTTATATTTCAACCAAAACAATGCAGTTCCATCCCAAATTCAGACTGCCCCTCTACTTATATGATTGGTTATATTTCAACCAATACAATGCAGTTCTATCCCAAATTCAGACTGCCCCTCTACTTATATGATTGGTTATATTTCTACCAATACAATGCAGTTCTATCCCAAATTCAGACTGCTCCTCTACTTATATGATTGGTTATATTTCAACCATTACAATGCAGTTCTATCCCAAATTCAGACTGCTCCTCTACTTATATGATTGGTTATATTTCAACCAATACAATGCAGTTCCATCCCAAATTCAGACTGCTCCTCTACTTATATGATTGGTTATATTTCAACCAAAACAATGCAGTTCCATCCCAAATTCAGACTGCCCCTCTACTTATATGATTGGTTATATTTCAACCAATACAATGCAGTTCTATCCCAAATTCAGACTGCCCCTCTACTTATATGATTGGTTATATTTCTACCAATACAATGCAGTTCCATCCCAAATTCAGACTGCTCCTCTACTTATATGATTGGTTATATTTCAACCAAAACAATGCAGTTCCATCCCAAATTCAGACTGCTCCTCTACTTATATGATTGGTTATATTTCAACCAATACAATGCAGTTCTATCCCAAATTCAGACTGCCCCTCTACTTATATGATTGGTTATATTTCAACCAATACAATGCAGTTCTATCCCAAATTCAGACTGCCCCTCTACTTATATGATTGGTTATATTTCAACCAATACAATGCAGTTCTATCCCAAATTCAGACTGCCCCTCTACTTATATGATTGGTTATATTTCAACCAATACAATGCAGTTCTATCCCAAATTCAGACTGCCCCTCTACTTATATGATTGGTTATATTTCAACCAATACAATGCAGTTCTATCCCAAATTCAGACTGCCCCTCTACTTATATGATTGGTTATATTTCAACCAATACAATGCAGTTCCATCCCAAATTCAGACTGCTCCTCTACTTATATGATTGGTTATATTTCAACCAATACAAAGCAGTTCCATCCCAAATTCAGACTGCTCCTCTACTTATATGATTGGTTATATTTCTACCAATACAATGCAGTTCCATCCCAAATTCAGACTGCTCCTCTACTTATATGATTGGTTATATTTCAACCAATACAATGCAGTTCCATCCCAAATTCAGACCGCTCCTCTACTTATATGATTGGTTATATTTCAACCAATACAATGCAGTTCCATCCCAAATTCAGACTGCTCCTCTACTTATATGATTGGTTATATTTCTACCAATACAATGCAGTTCTATCCCAAATTCAGACTGCCCCTCTACTTATATGATTGGTTATATTTCAACCAATACAATGCAGTTCTATCCCAAATTCAGACTGCCCCTCTACTTATATGATTGGTTATATTTCAACCAATACAATGCAGTTCCATCCCAAATTCAGACTGCTCCTCTACTTATATGATTGGTTATATTTCAACCAATACAATGCAGTTCCATCCCAAATTCAGACTGCTCCTCTACTTATATGATTGGTTATATTTCTACCAATACAATGCAGTTCCATCCCAAATTCAGACTGCTCCTCTACTTATATGATTGGTTATATTTCAACCAATACAATGCAGTTCCATCCCAAATTCAGACCGCTCCTCTACTTATATGATTGGTTATATTTCAACCAATACAATGCAGTTCCATCCCAAATTCAGACTGCTCCTCTACTTATATGATTGGTTATATTTCTACCAATACAATGCAGTTCTATCCCAAATTCAGACTGCCCCTCTACTTATATGATTGGTTATATTTCAACCAATACAATGCAGTTCTATCCCAAATTCAGACTGCCCCTCTACTTATATGATTGGTTATATTTCAACCAATACAATGCAGTTCCATCCCAAATTCAGACTGCTCCTCTACTTATATGATTGGTTATATTTCTACCATTACAATGCAGTTCCATCCCAAATTCAGACTGCTCCTCTACTTATATGATTGGTTATATTTCAACCAATACAATGCAGTTCCATCCCAAATTCAGACTGCCCCTCTACTTATATGATTGGTTATATTTCAACCAATACAATGCAGTTCCATCCCAAATTCAGACTGCCCCTCTACTTATATGATTGGTTATATTTCAACCAATACAATGCAGTTCCATCCCAAATTCAGACTGCCCCTCTACTTATATGATTGGTTATATTTCTACCAATACAATGCAGTTCCATCCCAAATTCAGACTGCCCCTCTACTTATATGATTGGTTATATTTCAACCAATACAATGCAGTTCTATCCCAAATTCAGACTGCTCCTCTACTTATATGATTGGTTATATTTCTACCAATACAATGCAGTTCCATCCCAAATTCAGACTGCTCCTCTACTTATATGATTGGTTATATTTCAACCAATACAATGCAGTTCCATCCCAAATTCAGACTGCTCCTCTACTTATATGATTGGTTATATTTCTACCATTACAATGCAGTTCCATCCCAAATTCAGACTGCTCCTCTACTTATATGATTGGTTATATTTCAACCAATACAATGCAGTTCTATCCCAAATTCAGACTGCTCCTCTACTTATATGATTGGTTATATTTCAACCAATACAATGCAGGTCCATCCCAAATTCAGACTGCTCCTCTACTTATATGATTGGTTATATTTCAACCAATACAATGCAGTTCCATCCCAAATTCAGACTGCTCCTCTACTTATATGATTGGTTATATTTCAACCAATACAATGCAGGTCCATCCCAAATTCAGACTGCTCCTCTACTTATATGATTGGTTATATTTCAACCAATACAATGCAGTTCCATCCCAAATTCAGACTGCCCCTCTACTTATATGATTGGTTATATTTCTACCAATACAATGCAGTTCCATCCCAAATTCAGACTGCTCCTCTACTTATATGATTGGTTATATTTCAACCAATACAATGCAGTTCCATCCCAAATTCAGACTGCCACTCTACTTATATGATTGGTTATATTTCAACCAATACAATGCAGTTCCATCCCAAATTCAGACTGCTCCTCTACTTATATGATTGGTTATATTTCAACCAATACAATGCAGTTCCATCCCAAATTCAGACTGCTCCTCTACTTATATGATTGGTTATATTTCAACCAATACAATGCAGGTCCATCCCAAATTCAGACTGCTCCTCTACTTATATGATTGGTTATATTTCAACCAATACAATGCAGTTCCATCCCAAATTCAGACTGCTCCTCTACTTATATGATTGGTTATATTTCAACCAATACAATGCAGGTCCATCCCAAATTCAGACTGCTCCTCTACTTATATGATTGGTTATATTTCAACCAATACAATGCAGTTCCATCCCAAATTCAGACTGCTCCTCTACTTATATGATTGGTTATATTTCTACCAATACAATGCAGTTCCATCCCAAATTCAGACTGCCCCTCTACTTATATGATTGGTTATATTTCTACCAATACAATGCAGTTCCATCCCAAATTCAGACTGCTCCTCTACTTATATGATTGGTTATATTTCAACCAATACAATGCAGTTCTATCCCAAATTCAGACTGCCCCTCTACTTATATGATTGGTTATATTTCAACCAATACAATGCAGTTCCATCCCAAATTCAGACTGCCCCTCTACTTATATGATTGGTTATATTTCAACCAATACAATGCAGTTCCATCCCAAATTCAGACTGCTCCTCTACTTATATGATTGGTTATATTTCAACCAATACAATGCAGTTCCATCCCAAATTCAGACTGCCCCTCTACTTATATGATTGGTTATATTTCTACCAATACAATGCAGTTCCATCCCAAATTCAGACTGCCCCTCTACTTATATGATTGGTTATATTTCTACCAATACAATGCAGTTCCATCCCAAATTCAGACTGCTCCTCTACTTATATGATTGGTTATATTTCAACCAATACAATGCAGTTCTATCCCAAATTCAGACTGCCCCTCTACTTATATGATTGGTTATATTTCAACCAATACAATGCAGTTCTATCCCAAATTCAGACTGCCCCTCTACTTATATGATTGGTTATATTTCAACCAATACAATGCAGTTCCATCCCAAATTCAGACTGCTCCTCTACTTATATGATTGGTTATATTTCAACCAATACAATGCAGTTCCATCCCAAATTCAGACTGCTCCTCTACTTATATGATTGGTTATATTTCAACCAATACAATGCAGTTCCATCCCAAATTCAGACTGCTCCTCTACTTATATGATTGGTTATATTTCAACCAATACAATGCAGGTCCATCCCAAATTCAGACTGCTCCTCTACTTATATGATTGGTTATATTTCAACCAATACAATGCAGTTCCATCCCAAATTCAGACTGCTCCTCTACTTATATGATTGGTTATATTTCAACCAATACAATGCAGTTCCATCCCAAATTCAGACTGCTCCTCTACTTATATGATTGGTTATATTTCAACCAATACAATGCAGTTCCATCCCAAATTCAGACTGCCCCTCTACTTATATGATTGGTTATATTTCTACCAATACAATGCAGTTCCATCCCAAATTCAGACTGCTCCTCTACTTATATGATTGGTTATATTTCAACCAATACAATGCAGTTCCATCCCAAATTCAGACTGCCCCTCTACTTATATGATTGGTTATATTTCAACCAATACAATGCAGTTCCATCCCAAATTCAGACTGCCCCTCTACTTATATGATTGGTTATATTTCAACCAATACAATGCAGTTCCATCCCAAATTCAGACCGCTCCTCTACTTATATGATTGGTTATATTTCAACCAATACAATGCAGTTCTATCCCAAATTCAGACTGCCCCTCTACTTATATGATTGGTTATATTTCAACCAATACAATGCAGTTCCATCCCAAATTCAGACCGCTCCTCTACTTATATGATTGGTTATATTTCAACCAATACAATGCAGTTCTATCCCAAATTCAGACTGCCCCTCTACTTATATGATTGGTTATATTTCAACCAATACAATGCAGTTCCATCCCAAATTCAGACTGCTCCTCTACTTATATGATTGGTTATATTTCAACCAATACAATGCAGTTCCATCCCAAATTCAGACTGCCCCTCTACTTATATGATTGGTTATATTTCAACCAATACAATGCAGTTCCATCCCAAATTCAGACCGCTCCTCTACTTATATGATTGGTTATATTTCAACCAATACAATGCAGTTCTATCCCAAATTCAGACTGCCCCTCTACTTATATGATTGGTTATATTTCAACCAATACAATGCAGTTCCATCCCAAATTCAGACTGCTCCTCTACTTATATGATTGGTTATATTTCAACCAATACAATGCAGTTCCATCCCAAATTCAGACTGCTCCTCTACTTATATGATTGGTTATATTTCAACCAATACAATGCAGTTCTATCCCAAATTCAGACTGCCCCTCTACTTATATGATTGGTTATATTTCAACCAATACAATGCAGTTCTATCCCAAATTCAGACTGCCCCTCTACTTATATGATTGGTTATATTTCAACCAATACAATGCAGTTCTATCCCAAATTCAGACTGCCGCTCTACTTATATGATTGGTTATATTTCAACCAATACAATGCAGTTCCATCCCAAATTCAGACTGCTCCTCTACTTATATGATTGGTTATATTTCAACCAATACAATGCAGTTCTATCCCAAATTCAGACTGCCGCTCTACTTATATGATTGGTTATATTTCTACCAATACAATGCAGTTCCATCCCAAATTCAGACTGCCCCTCTACTTATATGATTGGTTATATTTCTACCAATACAATGCAGTTCCATCCCAAATTCAGACTGCCCCTCTACTTATATGATTGGTTATATTTCAACCAATACAATGCAGTTCCATCCCAAATTCAGACTGCTCCTCTACTTATATGATTGGTTATATTTCAACCAATACAATGCAGTTCCATCCCAAATTCAGACTGCTCCTCTACTTATATGATTGGTTATATTTCAACCAATACAATGCAGTTCCATCCCAAATTCAGACTGCTCCTCTACTTATATGATTGGTTATATTTCAACCAATACAATGCAGGTCCATCCCAAATTCAGACTGCTCCTCTACTTATATGATTGGTTATATTTCAACCAATACAATGCAGTTCCATCCCAAATTCAGACTGCCCCTCTACTTATATGATTGGTTATATTTCTACCAATACAATGCAGTTCCATCCCAAATTCAGACTGCCCCTCTACTTATATGATTGGTTATATTTCAACCAATACAATGCAGTTCCATCCCAAATTCAGACTGCCCCTCTACTTATATGATTGGTTATATTTCAACCAATACAATGCAGTTCCATCCCAAATTCAGACTGCTCCTCTACTTATATGATTGGTTATATTTCAACCAATACAATGCAGTTCCATCCCAAATTCAGACCGCTCCTCTACTTATATGATTGGTTATATTTCAACCAATACAATGCAGTTCTATCCCAAATTCAGACTGCCCCTCTACTTATATGATTGGTTATATTTCTACCAATACAATGCAGTTCCATCCCAAATTAAGACTGCTCCTCTACTTATATGATTGGTTATATTTCAACCAATACAATGCAGTTCTATCCCAAATTCAGACTGCCCCTCTACTTATATGATTGGTTATATTTCAACCAATACAATGCAGTTCTATCCCAAATTCAGACTGCCCCTCTACTTATATGATTGGTTATATTTCTACCAATACAATGCAGTTCCATCCCAAATTAAGACTGCTCCTCTACTTATATGATTGGTTATATTTCAACCAATACAATGCAGTTCTATCCCAAATTCAGACTGCTCCTCTACTTATATGATTGGTTATATTTCAACCAATACAATGCAGTTCCATCCCAAATTCAGACTGCTCCTCTACTTATATGATTGGTTATATTTCAACCAATACAATGCAGTTCTATCCCAAATTCAGACTGCTCCTCTACTTATATGATTGGTTATATTTCAACCAATACAATGCAGTTCCATCCCAAATTCAGACTGCTCCTCTACTTATATGATTGGTTATATTTCAACCAATACAATGCAGTTCTATCCCAAATTCAGACTGCTCCTCTACTTATATGATTGGTTATATTTCAACCAATACAATGCAGTTCCATCCCAAATTCAGACTGCTCCTCTACTTATATGATTGGTTATATTTCAACCAATACAATGCAGGTCCATCCCAAATTCAGACTGCTCCTCTACTTATATGATTGGTTATATTTCAACCAATACAATGCAGTTCCATCCCAAATTCAGACTGCCCCTCTACTTATATGATTGGTTATATTTCTACCAATACAATGCAGTTCCATCCCAAATTCAGACTGCCCCTCTACTTATATGATTGGTTATATTTCAACCAATACAATGCAGTTCCATCCCAAATTCAGACTGCCCCTCTACTTATATGATTGGTTATATTTCAACCAATACAATGCAGTTCCATCCCAAATTCAGACTGCTCCTCTACTTATATGATTGGTTATATTTCAACCAATACAATGCAGTTCCATCCCAAATTCAGACCGCTCCTCTACTTATATGATTGGTTATATTTCAACCAATACAATGCAGTTCTATCCCAAATTCAGACTGCCCCTCTACTTATATGATTGGTTATATTTCTACCAATACAATGCAGTTCCATCCCAAATTAAGACTGCTCCTCTACTTATATGATTGGTTATATTTCAACCAATACAATGCAGTTCTATCCCAAATTCAGACTGCCCCTCTACTTATATGATTGGTTATATTTCTACCAATACAATGCAGTTCCATCCCAAATTAAGACTGCTCCTCTACTTATATGATTGGTTATATTTCAACCAATACAATGCAGTTCTATCCCAAATTCAGACTGCTCCTCTACTTATATGATTGGTTATATTTCAACCAATACAATGCAGTTCCATCCCAAATTCAGACTGCTCCTCTACTTATATGATTGGTTATATTTCAACCAATACAATGCAGTTCCATCCCAAATTCAGACTGCTCCTCTACTTATATGATTGGTTATATTTCAACCAATACAATGCAGTTCTATCCCAAATTCAGACCGCTCCTCTACTTATATGATTGGTTATATTTCAACCAATACAATGCAGTTCTATCCCAAATTCAGACTGCCCCTCTACTTATATGATTGGTTATATTTCAACCAATACAATGCAGTTCCATCCCAAATTCAGACTGCCCCTCTACTTATATGATTGGTTATATTTCAACCAATACAATGCAGTTCCATCCCAAATTCAGACTGCCCCTCTACTTATATGATTGGTTATATTTCAACCAATACAATGCAGTTCCATCCCAAATTCAGACTGCCCCTCTACTTATATGATTGGTTATATTTCAACCAATACAATGCAGTTCTATCCCAAATTCAGACTGCCCCTCTACTTATATGATTGGTTATATTTCAACCAATACAATGCAGTTCCATCCCAAATTCAGACTGCCCCTCTACTTATATGATTGGTTATATTTCAACCAATACAATGCAGTTCTATCCCAAATTCAGACTGCTCCTCTACTTATATGATTGGTTATATTTCAACCAATACAATGCAGTTCCATCCCAAATTCAGACTGCCCCTCTACTTATATGATTGGTTATATTTCTACCAATACAATGCAGTTCCATCCCAAATTCAGACTGCCCCTCTACTTATATGATTGGTTATATTTCTACCAATACAATGCAGTTCCATCCCAAATTCAGACTGCCCCTCTACTTATATGATTGGTTATATTTCAACCAATACAATGCAGTTCCATCCCAAATTCAGACTGCTCCTCTACTTATATGATTGGTTATATTTCAACCAATACAATGCAGTTCTATCCCAAATTCAGACTGCTCCTCTACTTATATGATTGGTTATATTTCAACCAATACAATGCAGTTCCATCCCAAATTCAGACTGCTCCTCTACTTATATGATTGGTTATATTTCAACCAATACAATGCAGTTCCATCCCAAATTCAGACTGCTCCTCTACTTATATGATTGGTTATATTTCAACCAATACAATGCAGTTCCATCCCAAATTCAGACCGCTCCTCTACTTATATGATTGGTTATATTTCAACCAATACAATGCAGTTCCATCCCAAATTCAGACTGCCCCTCTACTTATATGATTGGTTATATTTCAACCAATACAATGCAGTTCCATCCCAAATTCAGACTGCCCCTCTACTTATATGATTGGTTATATTTCAACCAATACAATGCAGTTCCATCCCAAATTCAGACTGCTCCTCTACTTATATGATTGGTTATATTTCAACCAATACAATGCAGTTCCATCCCAAATTCAGACTGCCCCTCTACTTATATGATTGGTTATATTTCAACCAATACAATGCAGTTCCATCCCAAATTCAGACTGCCCCTCTACTTATATGATTGGTTATATTTCAACCAATACAATGCAGTTCCATCCCAAATTCAGACTGCTCCTCTACTTATATGATTGGTTATATTTCAACCAATACAATGCAGTTCCATCCCAAATTCAGACTGCTCCTCTACTTATATGATTGGTTATATTTCAACCAATACAATGCAGTTCCATCCCAAATTCAGACTGCCCCTCTACTTATATGATTGGTTATATTTCTACCAATACAATGCAGTTCTATCCCAAATTCAGACCGCTCCTCTACTTATATGATTGGTTATATTTCAACCAATACAATGCAGTTCTATCCCAAATTCAGACTGCCCCTCTACTTATATGATTGGTTATATTTCAACCAATACAATGCAGTTCCATCCCAAATTCAGACTGCCCCTCTACTTATATGATTGGTTATATTTCAACCAATACAATGCAGTTCCATCCCAAATTCAGACTGCTCCTCTACTTATATGATTGGTTATATTTCAACCAATACAATGCAGTTCCATCCCAAATTCAGACTGCTCCTCTACTTATATGATTGGTTATATTTCAACCAATACAATGCAGTTCCATCCCAAATTCAGACTGCTCCTCTACTTATATGATTGGTTATATTTCAACCAATACAATGCAGTTCCATCCCAAATTCAGACTGCTCCTCTACTTATATGATTGGTTATATTTCAACCAATACAATGCAGTTCCATCCCAAATTCAGACTGCTCCTCTACTTATATGATTGGTTATATTTCAACCAATACAATGCAGTTCCATCCCAAATTCAGACTGCTCCTCTACTTATATGATTGGTTATATTTCAACCAATACAATGCAGTTCCATCCCAAATTCAGACTGCTCCTCTACTTATATGATTGGTTATATTTCAACCAATACAATGCAGTTCCATCCCAAATTCAGACTGCTCCTCTACTTATATGATTGGTTATATTTCAACCAATACAATGCAGTTCCATCCCAAATTCAGACCGCTCCTCTACTTATATGATTGGTTATATTTCAACCAATACAATGCAGTTCCATCCCAAATTCAGACTGCTCCTCTACTTATATGATTGGTTATATTTCAACCAATACAATGCAGTTCCATCCCAAATTCAGACTGCTCCTCTACTTATATGATTGGTTATATTTCAACCAATACAATGCAGTTCTATCCCAAATTCAGACTGCTCCTCTACTTATATGATTGGTTATATTTCAACCAATACAATGCAGTTCCATCCCAAATTCAGACTGCTCCTCTACTTATATGATTGGTTATATTTCAACCAATACAATGCAGTTCTATCCCAAATTCAGACTGCCCCTCTACTTATATGATTGGTTATATTTCTACCAATACAATGCAGTTCCATCCCAAATTCAGACTGCCCCTCTACTTATATGATTGGTTATATTTCTACCAATACAATGCAGTTCCATCCCAAATTCAGACTGCTCCTCTACTTATATGATTGGTTATATTTCAACCAATACAATGCAGTTCTATCCCAAATTCAGACTGCCCCTCTACTTATATGATTGGTTATATTTCAACCAATACAATGCAGTTCCATCCCAAATTCAGACTGCTCCTCTACTTATATGATTGGTTATATTTCTACCAATACAATGCAGTTCCATCCCAAATTCAGACTGCCCCTCTACTTATATGATTGGTTATATTTCAACCAATACAATGCAGTTCCATCCCAAATTCAGACCGCTCCTCTACTTATATGATTGGTTATATTTCTACCAATACAATGCAGTTCCATCCCAAATTCAGACTGCCCCTCTACTTATATGATTGGTTATATTTCAACCAATACAATGCAGTTCCATCCCAAATTCAGACTGCTCCTCTACTTATATGATTGGTTATATTTCTACCAATACAATGCAGTTCCATCCCAAATTCAGACTGCTCCTCTACTTATATGATTGGTTATATTTCAACCAATACAATGCAGTTCCATCCCAAATTCAGACTGCTCCTCTACTTATATGATTGGTTATATTTCAACCAATACAATGCAGTTCTATCCCAAATTCAGACTGCCCCTCTACTTATATGATTGGTTATATTTCAACCAATACAATGCAGTTCCATCCCAAATTCAGACTGCTCCTCTACTTATATGATTGGTTATATTTCAACCAATACAATGCAGTTCCATCCCAAATTCAGACTGCTCCTCTACTTATATGATTGGTTATATTTCAACCAATACAATGCAGTTCCATCCCAAATTCAGACTGCTCCTCTACTTATATGATTGGTTATATTTCAACCAATACAATGCAGTTCTATCCCAAATTCAGACTGCTCCTCTACTTATATGATTGGTTATATTTCAACCAATACAATGCAGTTCTATCCCAAATTCAGACTGCTCCTCTACTTATATGATTGGTTATATTTCAACCAATACAATGCAGTTCCATCCCAAATTCAGACTGCTCCTCTACTTATATGATTGGTTATATTTCAACCAATACAATGCAGTTCCATCCCAAATTCAGACTGCTCCTCTACTTATATGATTGGTTATATTTCAACCAATACAATGCAGTTCCATCCCAAATTCAGACTGCTCCTCTACTTATATGATTGGTTATATTTCAACCAATACAATGCAGTTCCATCCCAAATTCAGACTGCTCCTCTACTTATATGATTGGTTATATTTCAACCAATACAATGCAGTTCCATCCCAAATTCAGACTGCTCCTCTACTTATATGATTGGTTATATTTCAACCAATACAATGCAGTTCCATCCCAAATTCAGACTGCTCCTCTACTTATATGATTGGTTATATTTCAACCAATACAATGCAGTTCCATCCCAAATTCAGACTGCTCCTCTACTTATATGATTGGTTATATTTCAACCAATACAATGCAGTTCTATCCCAAATTCAGACTGCTCCTCTACTTATATGATTGGTTATATTTCAACCAATACAATGCAGTTCCATCCCAAATTCAGACTGCTCCTCTACTTATATGATTGGTTATATTTCAACCAATACAATGCAGTTCCATCCCAAATTCAGACTGCTCCTCTACTTATATGATTGGTTATATTTCAACCAATACAATGCAGTTCCATCCCAAATTCAGACTGCTCCTCTACTTATATGATTGGTTATATTTCAACCAATACAATGCAGTTCCATCCCAAATTCAGACTGCTCCTCTACTTATATGATTGGTTATATTTCAACCAATACAATGCAGTTCCATCCCAAATTCAGACTGCCCCTCTACTTATATGATTGGTTATATTTCAACCAATACAATGCAGTTCTATCCCAAATTCAGACTGCTCCTCTACTTATATGATTGGTTATATTTCTACCAATACAATGCAGTTCCATCCCAAATTCAGACTGCCCCTCTACTTATATGATTGGTTATATTTCAACCAATACAATGCAGTTCCATCCCAAATTCAGACTGCTCCTCTACTTATATGATTGGTTATATTTCTACCAATACAATGCAGTTCCATCCCAAATTCAGACTGCTCCTCTACTTATATGATTGGTTATATTTCTACCAATACAATGCAGTTCCATCCCAAATTCAGACTGCCCCTCTACTTATATGATTGGTTATATTTCAACCAATACAATGCAGTTCCATCCCAAATTCAGACTGCTCCTCTACTTATATGATTGGTTATATTTCAACCAATACAATGCAGTTCCATCCCAAATTCAGACTGCTCCTCTACTTATATGATTGGTTATATTTCTACCAATACAATGCAGTTCCATCCCAAATTCAGACTGCCCCTCTACTTATATGATTGGTTATATTTCAACCAATACAATGCAGTTCCATCCCAAATTCAGACTGCTCCTCTACTTATATGATTGGTTATATTTCAACCAATACAATGCAGTTCCATCCCAAATTCAGACTGCCCCTCTACTTATATGATTGGTTATATTTCTACCAATACAATGCAGTTCCATCCCAAATTCAGACTGCCCCTCTACTTATATGATTGGTTATATTTCAACCAATACAATGCAGTTCTATCCCAAATTCAGACTGCTCCTCTACTTATATGATTGGTTATATTTCAACCAATACAATGCAGTTCCATCCCAAATTCAGACTGCTCCTCTACTTATATGATTGGTTATATTTCAACCAATACAATGCAGTTCTATCCCAAATTCAGACTGCTCCTCTACTTATATGATTGGTTATATTTCAACCAATACAATGCAGTTCCATCCCAAATTCAGACTGCTCCTCTACTTATATGATTGGTTATATTTCAACCAATACAATGCAGTTCCATCCCAAATTCAGACTGCTCCTCTACTTATATGATTGGTTATATTTCAACCAATACAATGCAGTTCCATCCCAAATTCAGACTGCTCCTCTACTTATATGATTGGTTATATTTCAACCAATACAATGCAGTTCTATCCCAAATTCAGACTGCTCCTCTACTTATATGATTGGTTATATTTCAACCAATACAATGCAGTTCCATCCCAAATTCAGACTGCCCCTCTACTTATATGATTGGTTATATTTCTACCAATACAATGCAGTTCTATCCCAAATTCAGACTGCCCCTCTACTTATATGATTGGTTATATTTCTACCAATACAATGCAGTTCCATCCCAAATTCAGACTGCCCCTCTACTTATATGAGGGTCAGAGTAAAACGCGGATCCGGATCAGGATCCGGATTCTATCATTTAACATTGTCCCTATGGAAGTCGACTGAATTTACATTTTTAGGGTGTAATCTGCGGATCCGTGCACTGCTAAATTTACCGAATCCGTAACCGAGTGTAAAATGCGGATTGGCCTTTTTTTCAGATCCGGAACGGAGTGTAAAGCGCGGATTCATGTTTTAGGCTAAATCCTGAACGGAGTGTAAAACGCGGATTCATTTTTCTACTGAATCCGGGATTGGGTGTAAAATACGGATTCAGGTTTATTACAAAGTTTTATTAAATCCGGGAAGGGGTGTAAAACGCGGATTCAAGTTAATTACCATGTTTTATTGGATCCGGGAAGGGGTGTAAAACGCGGATTCTAGTTAATTACCAAGTTTTATTGGATCCGGGAAGGGGTGTAAAACGCGGATTTACGTTAATTACTAAGTTTTATTGGATCCGGAATGGAGTGTAAAACACGGATTTACGTTAATTATCAAGTTTTATTGGATCCGGAATGGAGTGTAAAACACGGATTTACGTTAATTACTAAGTTTTATTGGATCCGGAATGGAGTGTAAAACACGGATTTACGTTAATTACCAAGTTTTATTGGATCCGGAATGGAGTGTAAAACACGGATTTACGTTAATTACCAAGTTTTATTGGATCCGGAATGGAGTGTAAAACACGGATTTACGTTAATTACCAAGTTTTATTGGATCCGGAATGGAGTGTAAAACACGGATTTCGTTAATTACCAAGTTTTATTGGATCCGGAATGGAGTGTAAAACACGGATTTACGTTAATTACCAAGTTTTATTGGATCCGGAATGGAGTGTAAAACACGGATTTACGTTAATTACCAAGTTTTATTGGATCCGGAATGGAGTGTAAAACACGGATTTACGTTAATTACCAAGTTTTATTGGATCCGGAATGGAGTGTAAAACACGGATTTACGTTAATTACCAAGTTTTATTGGATCCGGAATGGAGTGTAAAACACGGATTTACGTTAATTATCAAGTTTTATTGGATCCGGAATGGAGTGTAAAACACGGATTTACGTTAATTACCAAGTTTTATTGGATCCGGAATGGAGTGTAAAACACGGATTTACGTTAATTACCAAGTTTTATTGGATCCGGAATGGAGTGTAAAACACGGATTTACGTTAATTACCAAGTTTTATTGGATCCGGAATGGAGTGTAAAACACGGATTTACGTTAATTACCAAGTTTTATTGGATCCGGAATGGAGTGTAAAACACGGATTTACGTTAATTACCAAGTTTTATTGGATCCGGAACGGAGTGTAAAACACGGATTTATGTTAATTACCAAGTTTTATTGGATCCGGGAAGGGGTGTAAAACGCGGATTCAAGTTAATTAGTAAGTTTTAATGAACAATTTATAAAACGCATATGCAATAAAGACCCAGACCCTCATCTAGTTACAATTATTAATTAGTGCAATGTTTATTGTTCTTTAGTAACTTTTCTTGGCTTGCTGACTTTCCTGGTTTTTTTCTTCTCCGGACTCGGGGTGCACGATGTTTGGGTAGTGAGTTCAAGCGGCTCAACAATGGCTGTATCATTGGTTGGACTCGGAATAACGAATCCCGTAAATGGAACCTTTACAAAGTCATCACTGTCATCCATGTTTAATAAGAAATTAAATAAGAAATTATACTGAACAGTTCAGCCTCCATAAATTAGGAAGGCAGCAAGCTTGCAAGGCCTTAAATAGAGTACGCTATGATGCAGTACAAACTACCGCCAGCTAGGCAGAACAGTGATTCTTGTTTGTAAGGGAGGTTGGGATGGATAAGCCAATCAGGGAACAGGACAGTAATCCTACCATACAATTGTCTACAGAGCTGCTCTACCAGAGAGGTCACGTTCCCACGGTAGTATAGTTTTTCAGCTAATCAATATCTAATAATGTCTGACGGCCAAGCATCACCATCGCCCTTATTAATAATTCATTGGGAAGCATTGACCCCTATTAAGGTGTCCCCCAGAGCCGGATTAAGCTTATGTGTGGCCCCTAGACATAGACAAATTATTAAGGTGTCTATTAACTATTAAGGTGTCCCCCATTAATGTTTGTGTCCCTCATTAATGTGTGTACCTCATTAATAGTTGTGTCCCTCATTAACAAACTCAGTAATTAACGTAAATCCGCATTTTACACCCCTTCCCGGATCCAGTAACACTTTGTAATTAACCTGAATCAATCCGCGTTTTACACCCCTTCCCGGATCCAGTAACACTTTGTAATTAACCTGAATCAATCCGCGTTTTACACCCCTTCCCGGATCTAGTAACACTTGGTAAATAAATTGAATCCGCGTTTTACACCCCTTTCCGGATCCATTAAAACTTGGTAATTAACGAAAATCCGTGTTTTACACTCCATTCCGGATCCAACAAAACTTGGTAATTAACGAAAATCCGTGTTTTACACTCCATTCCGGATCCAACAAAACTTGGTAATTAACGAAAATCCGTGTTTTACACTCCATTCCGGATCCAATAAAACTTGGTAATTAACGAAAATCCGTGTTTTACACTCCATTCCGGATCCAACAAAACTTGGTAATTAACGAAAATCCGTGTTTTACACTCCATTCCGGATCCAACAAAACTTGGTAATTAACGAAAATCCGTGTTTTACACTCCATTCCGGATCCAACAAAACTTGGTAATTAACGAAATCCGTGTTTTACACTCCATTCCGGATCCAACAAAATTTGGTTATTAACGAAATCCGTGTTTTACACTCCATTCCGGATCCAACAAAACTTGGTAATTAACGAAAATCCGTGTTTTACACTCCATTCCGGATCCAACAAAACTTGGTAATTAACGAAAATCCGTGTTTTACACTCCATTCCGGATCCATTAAAACTTGGTAATTAACGTAAATCCGTATTTTACACTCCATTCCGGATTCATAAAATATATGAATCCGCGTTTTACACTGCAATACGGATTGCGTATTTCAGAATCCGCATATTACACTCAGTTACGGATTGTATGTAAATCCGGATCCGCCTTTTACACTCGCAAATCCGGGTCCTGATCCGTATCCGGATCCTGAATCCGGATCCGGATCCGGATCCGCGTTTTACACCTACCCCTTATATGATTGGTTATATTTCAACCAATACAATGCAGTTCTATCCCAAATTCAGACTGCCCCTCTACTTATATGATTGGTTATATTTCAACCAATACAATGCAGTTCCATCCCAAATTCAGACTGCCCCTCTACTTATATGATTGGTTATATTTCAACCAATACAATGCAGTTCTATCCCAAATTCAGACTGCTCCTCTACTTATATGATTGGTTATATTTCAACCAATACAATGCAGTTCCATCCCAAATTCAGACTGCCCCTCTACTTATATGATTGGTTATATTTCAACCAATACAATGCAGTTCCATCCCAAATTCAGACTGCCCCTCTACTTATATGATTGGTTATATTTCTACCAATACAATGCAGTTCCATCCCAAATTCAGACTGCCCCTCTACTTATATGATTGGTTATATTTCAACCAATACAATGCAGTTCCATCCCAAATTCAGACTGCTCCTCTACTTATATGATTGGTTATATTTCAACCAATACAATGCAGTTCCATCCCAAATTCAGACTGCTCCTCTACTTATATGATTGGTTATATTTCAACCAATACAATGCAGTTCCATCCCAAATTCAGACTGCTCCTCTACTTATATGATTGGTTATATTTCTACCAATACAATGCAGTTCCATCCCAAATTCAGACTGCTCCTCTACTTATATGATTGGTTATATTTCAACCAATACAATGCAGTTCCATCCCAAATTCAGACTGCTCCTCTACTTATATGATTGGTTATATTTCAACCAATACAATGCAGTTCCATCCCAAATTCAGACTGCTCCTCTACTTATATGATTGGTTATATTTCAACCAATACAATGCAGTTCCATCCCAAATTCAGACTGCTCCTCTACTTATATGATTGGTTATATTTCAACCAATACAATGCAGTTCCATCCCAAATTCAGACTGCTCCTCTACTTATATGATTGGTTATATTTCAACCAATACAATGGAGTTCTATCCCAAATTCAGACTGCCCCTCTACTTATATGATTGGTTATATTTCAACCAATACAATGCAGTTCCATCCCAAATTCAGACTGCCCCTCTACTTATATGATTGGTTATATTTCAACCAATACAATGCAGTTCTATCCCAAATTCAGACTGCTCCTCTACTTATATGATTGGTTATATTTCAACCAATACAATGCAGTTCTATCCCAAATTCAGACTGCCCCTCTACTTATATGATTGGTTATATTTCAACCAATACAATGCAGTTCTATCCCAAATTCAGACTGCCCCTCTACTTATATGATTGGTTATATTTCAACCAATACAATGCAGTTCTATCCCAAATTCAGACTGCTCCTCTACTTATATGATTGGTTATATTTCAACCAATACAATGCAGTTCTATCCCAAATTCAGACTGCCCCTCTACTTATATGATTGGTTATATTTCAACCATTAAGGGGGGGGTACACCATTTTCGGACAACTCTTTGATTTATCACTCTCAGCGTTTCAAAATTGTTTGATTTTGGCTAAAATTTGGCATATAGGTGCCTAAGATGCTATTCTACATGACAGGTCAGAAAATTTTTTTTTTTGGCTATTTAATATTAGTTAATACTAGTTAACAACAAAAAAAACTTGGTTGCGCTTAAAACCCTAAGGCTTTTACAGTTTTGAACGTGATCACATGAAAGTTTTTTTATATGATAGATCAAAGATGGGGCAACATAACTATCAGGCGAAATTTTGTTAAAATAATTCTGCACCGCTAGGTGGCGCTGCAAATTTATGCAAATTTTTAGGTTTTTTATAAATAGTATTAAATTTTATTAACAAAAAATTTCGAAAAGTTGCCTGATACTTTTATGCAGGGTGGCTATCTAGACACCCACAGGAAGTTTCAGACTAATTACTCAAAAATTGTAGAAGTAGTAGGGTTTTGAAGTTGACAATTTCATGAAAAAAATATTTGGAGATAATCGACCTTTCATTATACATAGTAATAGTAATTTCAATAGGATTCCGTAAATGGAAATTTACATAACTTGAAAACTAAAAGAGCTATTAAATAGCGGTTTTCAGATTTGGAAACACCATTCAATGGTGCATTATAATAGACCATAAAAAAAATTTCGACATATTTTGGACCAAAATGGTGTACCCCCCCCTTAAAATGGAGTTCCATCCCAAATTCAGACTGCCCCTCTACTTATATGCCGACAGTACGCCTACAGCAGACCCACCCTTATCAACAGGTACTGAAATAAGGCACTCATTTTGCAAGAACATTGCTTATTTATGTTTAGCACAACTGCATTCTGTTATTAAACTGATTTTAGAATTACAGGCTATATAAAAATATACAATATTTATATGAAGATATGAGATGTCAGACCCTCATTAAGTAATAATTGTAATCAGCAGCCAACAATATGTGAAGCTGTGATAGCGATAAATTCATACTCTTCTACATAAAGAAGTTCTAAACAAAACAAAACCATCCTATTTATCGATATTGTCTTTCGTTAGAAAACTTGTGGCAAATAGCCTTTTCTTCAGAAAATGTAATAACATTAAAAATAATAAAAGTAAAATTAGCTAAATATTAGAGTTGCAACAGAGACCTGTATTTCTTAATCCCGGTAAACCAGAGACCTACCCAGATAATTATTTTGAAAAATACCGGAGACCAGAGCCGGAGATCAGAGACTTTGCTTATTTTTGTTCTTCCATTTTGATTAGTCCCATAAAGCACAGACAGGTACATATGGACTGATAACTGTTTTTAAATGGTTGAATTACAGTAACTCCAACCCATTCCAACCCTGACCCATTGTAAGAAAATAAGCGCACGTACAGTTTGGGGGACTTAATTAATATTAATTTGGTTATTTGTTTATTAATTCGTTCTTATTTTGTTATTGTTAATAATATATTACATTAATATGTTTGCGCCATAGGTAAAGGTACTTTGTTAATTAAAGGCATTTATTTTACAATTTTTCAAATCATATACATTTCGATATACTATAAACTTAGATATTTACGAATACTTAGTGCACAGGTATAGTACTCTACTCGCCCCATTTACAAGCCTCGTTACGCTCGTTTTCTTCATTTGGTCGTCTTATTATCTATCCTACAACAAGTTGAATGGAGATCAGCCCTTTCTTTCACTTTTAAACATTACGGGAGCTCAAATTAAGCACCCTTATCCTTAAATAAGAACCATCTTTAGGTGCTAATTTAACTTAAAATTAAACGCACCTTAAATTAATTAAATAGAAGATTATCGGTACATTTTGTTTGAGTCAGATTTAGAGTTAGATTAAAAACAGTGTAAAAGTGAATATAGAATTTTGTTGAAGCGGTGTATTAAAAATAGTTAAAAAAATTAAATAAATAATTAATTGTAAAAAATTTGTGAAAATAATCTTCATTTCACATTTTGTGTTGTACAGGATCTATTTTAAATAACTATTTCTATGTTGTAAAATCATTGATCTCTGGGTAAAATGTCTGTTTTCCATACCCGGTAACCAAAGAACTATCCGGAGACCAAAAAACTGCCCGCAGAATCCAGAGATCAGTGACAGGTCTCTGTTTCAACTCTACTAAATATCTAAAAAGCTATAATAGCTCTGTCCAGAAGAAGCCAAAGATAACGAGACGTACTAAAAGGATGGGGCGAGCCACGTAGTCAGCCAGCCTTGGAATACGGTGCATATAGGGAAAATAATTAAATCAGTTACCCATCCCATATCGTCGGCCTCTAGATGGTAACTTATTAGGGAACATCCCCCTAGATTTGTCCGAGTTGACACTTAACATAAGTTCATGCCACGTGTTGCGCGAAGGCCCCACTTATTATTCTTATACATACAGTAGATAATTATTATAACAATAACCTGTAGCAGTTTGAGAAGGTCGATCATTGTAGTGGGGGGTTTCGTGTTGGCGACGTCGAGAGATCGAACGTAACATTCGTTGGTATCGAAATCGCGGTAAGCTGTGAGTTCGCGGTTAAAGTCGTGCCAAATCCAGACGTGGTCGCCGTTGCTGTAACAATAATCATAAGACATAGGTTAGATGGGGCGTCTGAGACTGCAGTGGGAGTATGTGATAGTGCGGTCAGTAACAGGATATAGAGAGACCAAAACCGTCCCATTACTAGTTCAGGGGAACTCCGGTAGGGGGCGTATTAAGTAACTCCGATATTACTAGGACACATTGCCCAGACATATTTAGTTAGAGCCCCCTAGCGGAGGCCATTGAACATTGGGAACTAACCAGACTTAGAAAACTTAGTAAAGTCTAGGAGGTCATTAAAGCAGGAATTGATAAATGGCTCGCCCCACCGACCTAACCTGATATCTGGCGGCTGAACATCGATCTTCTCTAGATCATCGCTCACTTCGAAATGCTCGACGAAGTAGTTCTGGAACGGAGATCCAAGGCCCAGGATCCAGTCCTCAGGGTAATAGTCCTGCGACTGTACTTTACCGTCGGGGAGTGAAACCATCTTACCGTAGACGTCTGCGATAAAACATATATAACTTAATAATTGTGGAAGTCGAATCCAGTAGAACATCCGGGATCCATCGATGTGGATCCCAGATCCATCGCGGTGGAACCAAGATCCATTGCGGTGGATCCCAGATCCATCACCATGGATCCCAGATCCATCTCCGTAAATCCCAGATCCATCTCCGTGGATCCCAGATCCATCTCCGTGGATCCCAGATCCATGTGTATTCTAGTGGATCCTAGAACCAACCTCCTTCAGGGATGCTGATGTTATATAATATGTGCGCTTCAATGTACCAATATTATCATTGTGCTGCATTATACTTTAAGCCATGTGTGCATTATTAATATATAATAGGGCCTTTTTTTATTATTTTTATCGCGCTCGCAGTCCTTCTCAACTGCTAACGGTTGGGGAAGAACGTGAGGCGCTCGCAGTCCTTCTCAACTGCTAACGGTTGAGGAAGAACGTGAGGCGCTCGCAGTCCTTCTCAACTGCTAACGGTTGAGGAAGAACGTGAGGCGCTCGCAGTCCTTCTCAACTGCTAACGGTTGAGGAAGAACGTGAGGCGCTCGCAGTCCTTCTCAACTGCTAATGGTTGGGGAAGAACGTGAGGCGCTCGCAGTCCTTCTCAACTGCTAACGGTTGGGGAAGAACGTGAGGCGCTCGCAGTCCTTCTCAACTGCTAACGGTTGGGGAAGAACGTGAGGCGCTCGCAGTCCTTCTCAACTGCTAATGGTTGGGGAAGAACGTGAGGCGCTCGCAGTCCTTCTCAACTGCTAACGGTTGGGGAAGAACGTGAGGCGCTCGCAGTTCTTCTCAACTGCTAACGGTTGGGGAAGAACGTGAGGCGCTCGCAGTCCTTCTCAACTGCTAATGGTTGGGGAAGAACGTGAGGCGCTCGCAGTCCTTCTCAACTGCTAACGGTTGGGGAAGAACGTGAGGCGCTCGCAGTCCTTCTCAACTGCTAACGGCTGGGGAAGAACGTGAGGCGCTCGCAGTCCTTCTCAACTGCGAACGGTTGGGGAAGAACGTGAGGCGCTCGCAGTCCTTCTCAACTGCTAACGGTTGGGGAAGAACGTGAGGCGCTCGCAGTCCTTCTCAACTGCTAATGGTTGGGGAAGAACGTGAGGCGCTCGCAGTCCTTCTCAACTGCTAACGGTTGGGGAAGAACGTGAGGCGCTCGCAGTCCTTCTCAACTACTAACGGTTGGGGAAGAACGTGAGGCGCTCGCAGTCCTTCTCAACTGCTAACGGTTGGGGAAGAACGTGAGGCGCTCGCAGTCCTTCTCAACTGCTAACGGTTGAGGAAGAACGTGAGGCGCTCGCAGTCCTTCTCAACTGCTAATGGTTGGGGAAGAACGTGAGGCGCTCGCAGTCCTTCTCAACTGCTAACGGTTGGGGAAGAACGTGAGGCGCTCGCAGTCCTTCTCAACTGCTAACGGTTGAGGAAGAACGTGAGGCGCTCGCAGTCCTTCTCAACTGCTAACGGTTGGGGAAGAACGTGAGGCGCTCGCAGTCCTTCTCAACTGCTAACGGTTGGGGAAGAACGTGAGGCGCTCGCAGTCCTTCTCAACTGCTAACGGTTGAGGAAGAACGTGAGGCGCTCGCAGTCCTTCTCAACTGCTAACGGTTGGGGAAGAACGTGAGGCGCTCGCAGTCCTTCTCAACTGCTAACGGTTGGGGAAGAACGTGAGGCGCTCGCAGTCCTTCTCAACTGCTAACGGTTGGGGAAGAACGTGAGGCGCTCGCAGTCCTTCTCAACTGCTAACGGTTGGGGAAGAACGTGAGGCGCTCGCAGTCCTTCTCAACTGCTAACGGTTGGGGAAGAACGTGAGGCGCTCGCAGTCCTTCTCAACTGCTAACGGTTGGGGAAGAACGTGAGGCGCTCGCAGTCCTTCTCAACTGCTAACGGTTGAGGAAGAACGTGAGGCGCTCGCAGTCCTTCTCAACTGCTAACGGTTGAGGAAGAACGTGAGGCGCTCGCAGTCCTTCTCAACTGCTAACGGTTGGGGAAGAACGTGAGGCGCTCGCAGTCCTTCTCAACTGCTAACGGTTGGGGAAGAACGTGAGGCGCTCGCAGTCCTTCTCAACTGCTAACGGTTGGGGAAGAACGTGAGGCGCTCGCAGTCCTTCTCAACTGCTAACGGTTGGGGAAGAACGTGAGGCGCTCGCAGTCCTTCTCAACTGCTAACGGTTGGGGAAGAACGTGAGGCGCTCGCAGTCCTTCTCAACTGCTAACGGTTGGGGAAGAACGTGAGGCGCTCGCAGTCCTTCTCAACTGCTAACGGTTGAGGAAGAACGTGAGGCGCTCGCAGTCCTTCTCAACTGCTAACGGTTGGGGAAGAACGTGAGGCGCTCGCAGTCCTTCTCAACTGCTAACGGTTGAGGAAGAACGTGAGGCGCTCGCAGTCCTTCTCAACTGCTAACGGTTGAGGAAGAACGTGAGGCGCTCGCAGTCCTTCTCAACTGCTAACGGTTGAGGAAGAACGTGAGGCGCTCGCAGTCCTTCTCAACTGCTAACGGTTGGGGAAGAACGTGAGGCGCTCGCAGTCCTTCTCAACTGCTAACGGTTGGGGAAGAACGTGAGGCGCTCGCAGTCCTTCTCAACTGCTAACGGTTGGGGAAGAACGTGAGGCGCTCGCAGTCCTTCTCAACTGCTAACGGTTGGGGAAGAACGTGAGGCGCTCGCAGTCCTTCTCAACTGCTAACGGTTGGGGAAGAACGTGAGGCGCTCGCAGTCCTTCTCAACTGCTAACGGTTGGGGAAGAACGTGAGGCGCTCGCAGTCCTTCTCAACTGCTAATGGTTGGGGAAGAACGTGAGGCGCTCGCAGTCCTTCTCAACTGCTAACGGTTGGGGAAGAACGTGAGGCGCTCGCAGTCCTTCTCAACTGCTAACGGTTGGGGAAGAACGTGAGGCGCTCGCAGTCCTTCTCAACTGCGAACGGTTGGGGAAGAACGTGAGGCGCTCGCAGTCCTTCTCAACTGCTAACGGTTGGGGAAGAACGTGAGGCGCTCGCAGTCCTTCTCAACTGCTAATGGTTGGGGAAGAACGTGAGGCGCTCGCAGTCCTTCTCAACTGCTAACGGTTGGGGAAGAACGTGAGGCGCTCGCAGTCCTTCTCAACTGCTAACGGTTGGGGAAGAACGTGAGGCGCTCGCAGTCCTTCTCAACTGCTAACGGTTGGGGAAGAACGTGAGGCGCTCGCAGTCCTTCTCAACTGCTAACGGTTGAGGAAGAACGTGAGGCGCTCGCAGTCCTTCTCAACTGCTAATGGTTGGGGAAGAACGTGAGGCGCTCGCAGTCCTTCTCAACTGCTAACGGTTGGGGAAGAACGTGAGGCGCTCGCAGTCCTTCTCAACTGCTAACGGTTGGGGAAGAACGTGAGGCGCTCGCAGTCCTTCTCAACTGCTAACGGTTGAGGAAGAACGTGAGGCGCTCGCAGTCCTTCTCAACTGCTAACGGTTGGGGAAGAACGTGAGGCGCTCGCAGTCCTTCTCAACTGCTAACGGTTGGGGAAGAACGTGAGGCGCTCGCAGTCCTTCTCAACTGCTAACGGTTGGGGAAGAACGTGAGGCGCTCGCAGTCCTTCTCAACTGCTAACGGTTGGGGAAGAACGTGAGGCGCTCGCAGTCCTTCTCAACTGCTAACGGTTGGGGAAGAACGTGAGGCGCTCGCAGTCCTTCTCAACTGCTAACGGTTGGGGAAGAACGTGAGGCGCTCGCAGTCCTTCTCAACTGCTAACGGTTGGGGAAGAACGTGAGGCGCTCGCAGTCCTTCTCAACTGCTAACGGTTGGGGAAGAACGTGAGGCGCTCGCAGTCCTTCTCAACTGCTAACGGTTGGGGAAGAACGTGAGGCGCTCGCAGTCCTTCTCAACTGCTAACGGTTGGGGAAGAACGTGAGGCGCTCGCAGTCCTTCTCAACTGCTAACGGTTGGGGAAGAACGTGAGGCGCTCGCAGTCCTTCTCAACTGCTAACGGTTGGGGAAGAACGTGAGGCGCTCGCAGTCCTTCTCAACTGCTAACGGTTGGGGAAGAACGTGAGGCGCTCGCAGTCCTTCTCAACTGCTAACGGTTGGGGAAGAACGTGAGGCGCTCGCAGTCCTTCTCAACTGCTAACGGTTGGGGAAGAACGTGAGGCGCTCGCAGTCCTTCTCAACTGCTAACGGTTGGGGAAGAACGTGAGGCGCTCGCAGTCCTTCTCAACTGCTAACGGTTGGGGAAGAACGTGAGGCGCTCGCAGTTCTTCTCAACTGCTAACGGTTGGGGAAGAACGTGAGGCGCTCGCAGTCCTTCTCAACTGCTAACAGATTTTGGAAGGCACTTGTCGGAATGGGCCTTTATATTATTATTTTTGGATTTCACTTTATTACGTAATAATCATCACTTCCCATTGGTTAAAATGTTCAAAACTTCACCAGCTGTTAGATCATGTCTTAAAGTGTGGAATTGTATTAAAAAAGTAAAAACCGACAAAAATCGACTTAGGGTCTTATAACACATAAGCTACGATATATTACTATACAATTAATTATTATATCAAATATATTAAATATATATGTGGTCCATGGTTCCAGGGATGGAGGCCTTCAGACAGGACGGGGTCCATGGTTCCGGGGATGGAGGCCGTCAGACAGGGCGGGGTACATGGTTCCGAGGATGGAGACAGTCAGACAGGGCGAGGTCCATGGTTCCGGGGATGGAGGCCTTCAGACAGGGTGGGGTCCATGGTTCTGGGGATGGAGGCCTTCAGACAGGCCGGGATCCATGGTTCCGAGGATGGAGACAGTCAGACAGGACGGGGTCCATGGTTCCGGGGATGGAGACAGTCAGACAGGGCGGGGTCCATGGTTATTGGGATGGAGGCCGTCAGACAGGGCAGGGTCCATGGTTCCGGGGATGGAGACAGTCAGACAGGGTGAGGTCCATGGTTCCAGGGATGGAGACAGTCAGACAGGGCAGGGTCCACGGTTATTGGGATGGAGGCCGTCAGACAGGGCAGGGTCCATGGTTCCAGGGATGGAGACAGTCAGACAGGGCGGGGTCGATGGTTCCGGGGATGGAGGCCGTCAGACAGGGCGGGGTCCATGGTTCTGGGGATGGAGGCCGTCAGACAGGGCGGGGTCCATGGTTCCGGGGATGGAGGCCGTCAGACAGGGCGGGGTCCATGGTTCCGGGGATGGAGGCCGTCAGACAGGGCGGGGTCCATGGTTCCGGGGATGGAGGCCGTCAGACAGGGCGGGGTCCATGGTTCCGGGGATGGAGGCCGTCAGACAGGGCAGGGTCCATGGTTCCGGGGTTGGAGGCAGTCAGACAGGGCGAGGTCCATGTTTCTTGGGATGGGGACAGTCAGACAGGGCGTGGTTCATGGTTCCGAAGATGGAGACAGGGAGGGGTCTATGGTTCTGGGGATGGAGGCCGTCAGACAGGGCGGGGTCCATGGTTCTGGGGATGGAGGCCGTCAGACAGGGCGGGATCCATGGTTCCGGGGATGGAGGCCGTCAGACAGGGCGGGGTTCATGGTTCTGGGGATGGATGCAGTCAGATAGGGCGGGTCCATGGTTCCGGGGATGGAGGCAGTCAGACAGGGCGGTGCTCGGTCCATTTAGGAGCATGTTCGCACTTTTAAAAATATATGGTGGTTTCTTACAACCCTAAAATAAACCACAGAATTGGAGCTGTGCTTAATAAGTTAAAAACAACTAAAAAGGAAACAAATGTATTTTAGATAAACTTAATAATTTGAATTCCGGTGTGTTAGACCAACCTTCATCGCCGAATCGAACGCGACATACAGAGGAGTACCTGTTGCGATGCCAATGTCGGTAAATAAGGAACCCGGAGAGACACATAACGATAACAATGAGGGCGCTGAGTCCCAGAAGAATTGTTAGAGCACATCGGAAGTTCTTACTAGCGCGGTTCGCCCGGGCTATGATCACCCCAGCTGGGGTGCTCTGGGAACGCGGAGTTGGTGGGCATTCTGAAAGATAATTTATTTATTATTATATAAACCGACCAGACCCTCACGCTCACCTCTACCTACAGTTTTCTAATATTCCCGGAAGCAGGACAATTCGGCTCCATTGATAGGCCTATTCGGGTTGTGGACCTACATGCAACAATCACACACAGATTTTCCTACTTAGGTGCTGAGACACGGCAGCCATCGAATAATTCGTATCTGCCTGGTGCTGGGCTGGTTTTAGCAATTTCAATACAGGAGAACCCTGTATTCACATCATATTATAGGCCGGGATTAACGTGTTTGGAGGCCTCCGCATAATATAAGTAACACACGTCATAAACCAATTTAGGGAAAGGAGCAGGTACAAAGGAAGGGTTTTCTAACCAAAAGAAAAACGGCCACTTTACCAATTGAGGGAAAGGAGTAGGTTACAGAAGCGGGCTTTTCTAAGCAAAACAATAAACGATCACACACAGTCGTAGTGAAAAATACACAACAAGGTAAGCAGTTTCTGAGTTTGATAACATAAAACTGTAAAACAATAATGCAGAAATGGTCCAACGGTCTACACTGCAAAGTACTACAGTAGCGGTCCTGTAGCACACTGTATGTACTATTACTGCTGTAAGCCCTGGAGCCCTGAAAACAAGAGGCGCCACTTTTCACAGATCTAGTTGGCTTCGCAGGTTACAAGAGTGGCGGCCCAAACAATAATTAAAGTAGTACTGTAACCCCAAGTAATGAAGCGCTAATTACTATTTTCCATTCGGGCCAATAGCAAAAAGTCCGAAATTCCACAAAATTTATTAGATTAGTGATAAGAGCCTAATGTTAAATTACTGCTTTAACCCTCCCCCGGTAACGTGGGGTAAAATAATACCCCAAGGGGATTACTTTTGATATTTTTCGACAATCTCTCATATTATGTATGTTTCAGCTTCATAGTATCTTCCAAAAAACTTGTAATTTAACGATTGTGTTGGTCAAACCCATAAAATTTTGTTTATGAAAAATGTTATGGGCCCTTAATTTGAAAACAACTTAGTTATGTAAGATGGGGTATAAAAATACCCCATAACGTTATGGTGCTCGTTTACTGGTGCTTTGTGACTCATTTTGGTTTCATTGGAACCACAATGGTCGATTTAGTTGTACTAGACAGCTAGACAGCTAGAGGCATGTTTTAACTTTAACTTTTAAGACCAAATTATCAGTATTATGAAGCTACTGTATTGTGTATGGCCTGTATTTCACAAGCCAAGACTTCGGCCTAATCGCGATGCGATAGATTGCTAAGTATATGTGAATAATTCTTATTGTAGGCTTTCTTAGTGGTGTTCTGGCCTTTTGGGTCTCATTTTGGGTTCATTGAAACTGCAATGTATAATTTAGTTGGACAATAATCACATTTTATGACCAAATCATCAGTACTTTTGCAGTCATGGTGTATATTTCATATTACAATTCAAGATCTTGTGCTATTGCGAGGTGATATAGGTATCTGTATATATATATATCACTTTGTTGACTTTTAGTGGTGGTATTTGACTCATTTTATGCTTATTGGAACTGCAATGGTATACTTCAGGGTGTACTTGACCCATAACACCACTAAAAAAACCTAAAATGAGAAACACTCTCACAGCTAATGCTTCGCTATGATAGTATCTTGTCGCAAAACACCCCATCACGACGTTAGCGATGATCGCGATTGTAGTGGGATAACTTTTGTGGCATTGAGCGTTGGGTAGACTTCAACCAAATTGAAAAAAAAACATTCACAACTTATGTTTTCCATATAAAAAGTGGCACCTGTAGTGTGATAAGAGTTGAAAATTAATTTATAATTTTTTCGTTTTTAAATTTTTATTATAATTTGTGTTTCCTTTCTTAATTATTTTCTAAGTAAATTTTTTTATTATTTTCAATTTTTTAATTATTTTTTGACTATGTCTGTATGCCCGTGAACATCTACCTGGTGCTGGTACCAGTAACTGCAACTGGTATAGGATGGCTAAAACGTCTGTCCTTATCTGATCTGATCTGACGGTATCTGACACTTGTTCCACCTTGGTTCAGAGGGCACCTTGGTGTAGTGGTTATATTGAATTCACATCTCTCGGAGGTTGTGGGTTAGTGGGTTCAACCCCGGCATGGGGCAAAAGTAGTTTTCGTTTCGGCACGAATGTTTTGAAGGGTTTAGCGAGGCATCTCTGACTTGCATCCTTAAATGGTAGCTAAATGAGTACTGGACTTTCTGTCTATGTCAGCATGTGAAGTTTCCCCGGTATTCCCCTTAAACCCGGTTGGGGGGGGGGGGGGGGGGTCAATATAATACCTCCCGCTCTGAAACTAACGATACTAACTAAAAGACTAACTGAAACGAACTAAAAGGAATTCAAATAAAATAAGCTAGAAATTTTAAATTTGTTTTTAGCGGCTGGTGCCAAATTTTGGTGCTGGTCCTTGTGAAGAATACCGCCCATGTGAAGAATATCAGGATTTCACTTTTCGGTAGACTTTTATTGGAATTTTATATTGAAGATTTTACTTTTTTATTTTTCTTTATTGAGTGTATTATAGAGCTTATTTATGTCTTATAACCTGCACATATACTAATTCGTTTATTGTTTTGGTTATATTCAGCCCTTCTGTAACCTGTGTTTTTGGTGAAAACCTGGTATTCTTCACATGGGGGTAACTGCAAAGTGAAATAAAACGGCAGAAAGTCTGGTATTCTTCGCCCATGTGAAGAATACCAGGATTTCATTTTTCGGTCGATTTTTTATTGGTCGATATTTTTTATTAAATTTATCTTTATTAAGTGTTTTATGCGCGTGCGCGATGTCCTTTATTTTTTGAGGGGGGTGATCTATTGATCAGTCAGTCGGACGGTTAGTAAGAAGGTGGGTGTAAACAAGCCGCCGCAGTAACATATTATCCTTTCCCTCAATTTGTAGGTAACAACATCGTTTATTGTTTTGGTTAGAAATTACAACCGCTGTAACCTGCTCTTTTCCTTCAATTGGAAGGTAATAACAGTGTTTATTAATTCCCACATTCCCATCCACCTTCCCATATTCTTTCATCGTCTGGGTATAAACTCCACTTTATCAGCTGGCAATATGGGGCATGTTAAGTGTTTCGTCATATACACAAGTACACAGTAGGCCTAGAGAGATACCCCTTCCTGCTTTCCCTTTAGCTGTTTAGCGTAACAAACAAACAATAAATATTTTAAATGTAATATATTAATAAGTATCATTACCGTTTAAAGTTTAATGTTTCAACACCAACTAAATCTACGAAAGTTGTTTACATCTGAAACTATCCATGTTTGCTGGGACAATCACACAACTTTCATACCCGCCATCCTTCATCCTACTGTATATCGCATTTTTAATATATAATAACATGCCTTTGTGCATTAGATGCATACCGGTATGCCTGTACTGCTACTTTATATGATGATACTGATACGTAACAGGCAACCTGAAACGTGATCCCCTATTTAGCTATTGGCTATTTACCTAACAGACAGTTAGGTAAATATTGTATCTCTTTCTCCTGATTGGTTATAGAATCAGATGCTGTCAGATCAGATCACATAAGGACAGACGTTTTATTCTACCTCCAACTGGTAGGCCTACACTACAAGGTACAGCAACTCACTGCATTACTAACCTATTTTCAGCTCTGTGTAACCATCTGATTTTCCGATAGGTTTCTCTTCCTTCCCTGCTAATTGTCCCGTATATATCGTCATTTTATTACGGTACCGGTATTATTTTGGACAGAACGTGACGCGACTTCATATGAATGAACCAATCATGTAATGAATCTCTTCTTGTAGACTACCGTACCGTATTCAGTAGGCCTACCGTATATCAAATCAATATTCGCAGTTCGAGTTCACTCTATCTATATTGCTATATAAAGTAGGTATGCTATATAAAACCTATATTGTTTAAGCCTACTACAGTACATACTGTAGGTATATTAGTGATTCTATTGTATATACTACCGGTAGTTCAATATGTAGATTTATATCAATAATTACTCTATTACAGCACCGGTCTGCCGGTCTGGTCCGGTATTAGTATTATGGCTATGATACTATAGGCATAACATTACCATAACATTTTTTCCTCGGATTTCGATGAAATCTGGTACTGGGCAGACGGGTACCTACGCTAGTTCTTCTAGAGCTCTTTCTCCTGTCCTCTACCCAACAATGAAAGTATCGTATCTGTATTCCGTACAGTCAGACAGTACAGCCGTAGGTGAACGTGCGGGTGAGGCCGAGCTACGCTACGGTATTCGCGTTTCCGTATGGCGATTCTTGTCGAATGATGCGAAATAAGCGTTTTATGAGATAGCGTGAAAACGGACGGTACGACCCCCGACCCGATTTGTTTTGACGAATTCGAAACTCATTGACATTAGAAACTTTCTGAAGAGGGAAATTTCGATTGAAAGTGTTGAAGTTGGTCAACGAAGCCCAGGAAAACAACTAAAATTATTTACGCGCATCGCACCCGCATTTTCATGCCTACCGGGCTTACGAAGTCGAAATTAAAAAATCGAGCTCCACAAACTGACAAAGATTCTTAGAATTTTCTCCTACCTTCGACCTTTTTTAGTTTCACAATTTTTCACTAGTTTACCCCCTTGACTGCTTGTACTGTTGTACCGGTATCTGTTGTCTGTATGGCAGTATGGTCTAGCGTCTAGAGATGAAAACTCCATAGGCCTATACCGGTAGCTTCTCGGTTCTGCGGTTGTTGAGGCGACGCCGAATTTTGCTATAGAGGCAGAGAGGCGTCGGTGAATCGGTCCGTCTAAACACCCAAATCATACTAAATTGACCAAGGGGTTGGTAGATTGGAACCGGACAACAGTTCTACAACTAAAAGTTCCAGCTCCAGGACGTGAAGTGCTAAGCCAGGCTGCAAACAGGCAAATGAAATGCAAAAATCGCAAGGCGTTGTTGTGCGCATATTTGAAATAGTGCGGGGTAAAAGCGCATGGAATTGAAATAAAAGTGCGCGAAATTGTGTGAAAGACAACAAAAGTGCGTAGTAATGTATGCAAAAAAAGATCAAAAGTCATAAAGTGCGCGCGCGAACAAGCGGATGAGGTGTAAAAAAGTTTACGTGCATGCAATGTTGCAAAGTGAGAAAAATAATTTACCACAAAAAATTTCGCTCGCTTCGCTCCAGTTTCTTTGCATTTTCCATTGTCAGATTGTTCAAATGTCTAAATTTCGCTCACTTTGAGTTTTGCTCGCGTTTCTTTTTCATTTTGCTGTTTTGCATTGTTAATGAAAAAATTGTGCCGCTTCGCTCGCATATGTTTTTCATTTACATTGTTAAAATGTGGTGTATTGTATATGTCTGTATGTGGCGCGGTATATTTATTGTCATTGTCCAATATTGCGCGGCTGAAAAATTGTGCGCACGAAAAATCGTGTGCAGGCGTGGCAATAACGTTATGCAATAATTTTTATTGCTTAAATAAGGATGGTCCCTAACTGACAGGTGAAAAAAAAACACAATAAACTAAAAAATAGTAGAAGTTGAAGTTGAAGTTGAAGTTTTTTATTAACATCGTACATAACAATAACATAACATAAACAGCAAACAGCATATTAAAAACCGGTATATATGGAGATTGTCTGTTTTAAAAATAATGCAACCAACATAATATTAAATTATAGTACAGTACAATGTTAGGGATAGCCCCATGAGGTTATACCTCGTTTCCATGGAGGTCCCTTTAAATTAAACGGAATTAAACAGGAATCACGTGCAGTTTAACATGCAACTAAATAAAATATGGTAGACCATAGTACAGTACCTACGTAATTAAAAAATATAACAGCAATTCGAAATATGGAAAACACTAAAAAATTAAGTTATAGATATAGCAATATTTATGATGTTCCGACTGACACAAAGAAATAAAATATGGAAGACATAGTACATAATTTAAAAAAATAAAAAAAATAAAAAATATAAGTTCTGGTGCAGATAGAAATATAACAGAGCAAATAATTAAAATCTGGTAGACCGTAGTTCAGTTAAAAATTTAAAAATATAACAGAAAGAATTTAAAAATAAAGCAGCAAATATGTCATAAAATCGAGTTATGTAAAACATAGGCAGTAAATATAGCAATAGTTATGAAGTACAGAGATACACACACAAGGAATAAAGTATGGTAGACCGTAATTTAAAAATAAAGCAGCTCGAATAGGTCGTAAAATCGAGATATGTAAAACTTAGGTAAAAAGAAAATAAGAAAAAAAAAACAATAGTTATGACGTAATAAAACATTACGGATTAAAATATGGTAGACCGTAGTATGTAATTTAAAAAATAAATGAAATAAAGCAGCAAATAGAGCAAATATATAATTACAACTGAAATTTAACGCAAAAAATAATTAAGAGTTATGTTAATCCCCCCCTCCCCAAGCCATAGGCCTAGGCGCTAGGCCTAAAAGCTTGTTAGGCTAACAACTGAACAAGCTTATCTAAAAATATTTAAAATGAATATCTAAAAATAGTTACTCTTACTAGCATAGGCCTATTTAAAAAGATATAGGGCCCTATCTAAAATTAGTAACATAAATAGGCCTCAGTCTGACAGTATATAATATATGCACGGAAAATATAAAATATAAAAACTGAAAACGGAGGCGAAAATATTGTTTCATTAAATTGATGGAACTTCAGAACTTAAACTGTTAAAAGATATTTCAGTTTATCGTCCTATCCTCGTCCATCGTCTGACAGTTCTGCAGTCAGTAGGGTTCCCTATCCCGATCGGGATATATAAATATATCCCGATCGGGATATACCCTTATAAGGTAATATATCCCGATCGGGATATAACATAACTGTCATTTACTACTGTATATTCTACTCTACTATGTAAAACTACAGTATATTTGGAAAACTAGAATGTCAATAAATAGGACTATTATTAGAATGTGAAGTGAAGTCTGCACTGCTAACCAACTAAATCCACCTAAAAAAACGTGAAGAAAATATAAGAAAATTAAGATACCTTCATGCAGCACATACGTCTGTACGTGGGGTACCTGGGTAGGGTACCGTAACAAACATTTAAGATACCTTCTCCCAAGTATGCAGTATATGGGATACCGGTACTGAAACAATTCGTTGAAATGTGTAAGAGAGAACAATCTGGTGAAACGTTTAAGAGACCTTCATGCAGCACATTGGATTTGGATACTGAAACCAAACAATCTATTGAAACGTTTAAGAGACCTTCATGCAGCACGTTGCAGCGTTGGATACTGAAACAATCTATTGAAACGTAAGGGACCTTTGGGCGCAGTATGTCAGTATGTGAGATACTGAAACAATCTGTTCAAACGTTTAAGAGACCTTCGTGCAGCACGTTTAATACTGAAACAATCTGTTGAAACATTTAAGAGACCTTCGCGATGTAGCCTATATGGGATACTGTAACAAACTGTTGAGATTTCATAGTACAGTAGTCAGGTAGTATCTGCCTACCGCAGATACAGTACCGGCCCGGCACTACACACTAAACTGCAGTATTCTCTGTCTGTCTGTTTGTAGTCTGGTTCTGGCTGTCTGGTAGTAGTTACACACACCCTCTACCCAGCTGCCCTCCTAATCCAGTAATGGTACACTTATACATTATAAATACAAAAAAATACAATCATCTCATCTGCTGATCTGCTCATGTCTCATGATTAGCCTACCACCTGACAGCCTGACCACAATATATATCCCGATCGGGATATTTACAAAATAGGCCTATATGATTTTCACTCTGCAATATATTTTGAAAGCCCTGACACCACTTTGCGGGGCACAAACGAATATACCCCATTTTCAGATTTTTTCTGATCTACCGGTATCTGCTGAATGCCTGAATGGCGCCATTTGGCTGTTTGGGTCGCTTTTTTATAGTTTAGGTCGCCTTTTGGAAAGGATGAATAGGCCCTATATCCCGATCGGGATATGTAAATATCCCGATCGGGATATATTCATATATCCCGATCGGGATAGGTAAATACATAAGCCCAGGAGCCTGTACCAGTGTACCAGTAGTACCAGTACCTATCTGCCTATGCACTTAGCTCAGTACAGCAGTCAGGCAGTAGCTGTACTGTAATGTACTGCTGTAGGCTACACTGCTACACTACCGGCTACATTACGACATTTCCGATCTTAATATATGGCGGTAGGACTAAAAACCCCAACGGTACCCTACCCAAACGGATCCAAACAGCCAAACGCAAACGTACCTACCCAAATGGGGAAGTAGGCAGTACGGAGTTATATCGGACTTATTCATATCACAACAACGGTGTGGCTGTGTGGCAGTGTGGCGAAAAGATCTGGAAATACAATTTACGAAGATTGTGAAGAAAAACGGAAAGAAAATATTTGACTTAAATGTTTAATTAATTTATTAATTAAGTAAAACCTGAATTTATGTCCTGCATGTCAGCATGCCTAGCTGCCTAGATGTGCTGATATACATACGATGGTACCAGGAGGTACAGATGGGTACCGCTACCGGTACAAAGTACTTTCAGTTTCTCAGTATAATACTATACACTGTAGGTCCAGTTTGGGTCAGTTCAAATAATTTGATGATAAAATCGCCACAACCGACGTTAAACTTTCCTCTATGCTGCCTCTATGGAGAAAACAAAGTTTTAACCTCCTTTGTGGCGAAGCTACTATTCTGAAACTTTAACACAATGATCTGTTATCTTTTATATACTATGAAAACTGATATAAACCGTTTCTTCGAAAAATATGGCACTTTTTGAACAGGTCGGTTTTTTTCAAAATTTGTATAAATTTTGAGACAATTACAGTATATGTAAATTAGCTCATGTTTAAGGATCTGTAATACCACCTGCATTGAAGTTCTTGGTCCAAGACTTTGCTAAAATGGACCTAGATATGTAGGCCATCTTCTATGAAAATTTTAGCACAAAATTATTGTTTTTGAAAAATTTATGGGGGTTTTAGTATTTCCGGGCTATATTTTGGGAATCAAATATTTTGTGATAGACAAAGTGTAGCAGTTACAAAATCGGTTCTAGAAGATTCAAACGGCCAGCCATGTTTTACAAAACCAACGATTGTAGTCCTAAAGCTGCTGAACATTTTGGTATAGGTTTGATGGAAATTGAGTAAAAAATAAAAAAGTAGTAGGGAATTTAGTGAGGAAAAAAGTCAAAATCGACAAACTGATAAAAAGGTTGTGTTATACAGAGAGTCATAAATATCCGCAATATTATTATGTTGTTGAAAAGAGCAGTTTTGAGGTCAAAAATAATTCAATGTTGAAAACCGTTATCACCTTATGAAAGCCCTTCTATCAAACTACAAAAAATTGTGTAAATTTTCGTAAATTTCATTTCTGCGGGGGTTATTGTTGGCCCCCTTAAGCATTTAGCAATTTTGATCGGATCGTGGGAATGTATTATTTATTTGCTGTACAGTAGGGTAGGTTTCGCAGGGTATACTGTATACTTATCATTACAGGACTTGCTTGGAAATATAACACACCAAAAGTGTGGGGCTTAGTGCAAAGATATAATATTTCTGATCTATATTTGGACTTGCTGAGAAAGTAATGTTCTTCGATAGAGAACAGTCTCGGAAATGAGCACTTTTTGTCACTAATTTTAATTTACCAAATTAAATTATGCTGTCCGAGAGTTTTCGGTTTTGCAGGAATTGCACCTAAAATGCCATCGAATGCAATAATGCAAAATGCAATACACGAGGGCAGAACATCTGAATTTCGGTTAAATTAAATTACAGTAGTGACAAGAAGTTATTTTTGACACGTTTTTTTTTTTATCAACAACTATTTTATCATTTTTTTTTATCTATTAGGGCCTATATTTATAAAACTCGTTTCCGGTAAAAAAAATTAATTTCGCACTACCATATCTCCACGCCATACATTTACTATGTACAGTATTTCCATGTCACCACGTCATTATTTGGTTGTTCTATAAAGTTTAAGAGTATAACTACAATTAATTCCCCACGAATAAATAAAATTAAATTCTCCAATGTTCATAGTTCAGTAATTAGCATTTTCCTGCCATCAGGTCTCGAACTAATAACACAGCACCTGTTGGTCGACTGAGCTAGAATTTTGCACTTTCTATCACAAATTTAGGGATAGAAAGTAGTCGAAAGATACACTTTCTTGCTCTGTTTTCTAGAAATTTTAGTGAGAAAAAATGTGGACTTTTCAGATAAAAATATTTTTTTTCACAGTAATGACTCGCTGAGAAAAAATGGCCCGTATTTTCCGCTGGCCCTAAGGCCCTTAGATGCCTTAAGGTTAATCCGGCACTGACTACGGTGTAGTATACTCTGCTTGGTATCAGCAAAAAAAACATTATAAACTTATTGTGTAAAGGACCTAAGTATCAGCTAAAAATCATTATTAATAACAAAATAGGATAAGATTTTCACTTCAGACATTTCGCCTCCTAGTGGCAGACTGAAGAACCGCAAACTAGTCGGCGTCCTCCCAACACGCAGCCTATAGTCAGGTAGAATTTCTTCTGCAAAGTGTCAGTTAGAATAGAGTGGGTACGATGATGCAACTGCTGTTATAATTTCCTGCTTGCTGACCAGTAATTTGGCCGATAACAAAACAACTGCAGAATAACGAAATTTTACATCAAATACGCATTCATGCAAGTATCAAGTAAATGTGTAAAAAATCAGCCTCGAGATAGCCTATTCAGTTCATGTTCACGGGCTCGGGATGGTCTGCATCATATAGATGCACGCACTACGCACATGATAGAGTAAAGACCCAACGTGTAGCCGTGTAGGGTGACAGACTAAAGACCTGCTAGGCCTACCTCGCTAGCACCCATCCGGTATACTGCAAAAAGGAATAATTGAATCATTTTGTGTTTACAGTATGATTATAAACATGTGAACTGAAAAAAGCTAATCTAAGATTTACTGCTAGTTCTTACCAACGTTAGTCAAGAACAAGAACCAATCACAGTAGTTCCACTCCGCCCACCTGCTGGGTCCTATTTATTGAGATTACTACTTAACCTTGTTAACACTTTAGATTAGCGCTACTGAATAGGCTTGATAGGCCGAAACGTAGTGTACGTATAGCGCTAGGTTCAACCCCCGTAGGAGCGCTTTCTCATCTTTTCAATTTCTGAACAACTTTATACAATATCATTTAACGGCGAAGATTTCTGCGGGCGAAGATTGGACGCGGGCGAAGCTTCTCGCGGGCGAGGTTTGGGTTTGCTGCGTACAAGAAAAAATTGTTACGTCAAAATGTGAAAAAGGCACAAATTCAACGTTTACGATCCTTGTACATAACGAAGAAACAACGCGGATATAACTGACATACTATTTCCTACAGTTTCCCATTTACCGGTATCTTTTTAACTTTACTTCGCTTACATTTATTTTCATAAAATAAAGTACTCTATGTATGTAGGTAGACGCTGGTTGAACGGAATGCAGTCCATACAATTAATAACATTTAAATAATTTCAGATAAAATGGGTTGAATTTACATATAAAGATACTTCGATAAAGATAATAGATGGCCATTGAACTGATAGTATATTATTAAGAACGCGTGTAGTCGACAAGTCCATAAATCAGTTCACAACATCCGACCATGTTTTATCGGATAAATGTTTAGGGGTACAACCAGGAAGGGCGTCTAAACTTTACATCACTATTTCTATGTTTAGGATGAAAGCTTCAAATGAGCGCCTGTAGGGCGGCAGCCATACTGTAGGGGGTAACAAAACTCAAGGTATCAATGAAACACCGATGATGTATTGCTACATTCTCGCAGCCATTGAGTGCATAAAGCGCTCCAATCACAGATTCATATAATTAAACAACAGAGGCTCTCATTTACAATTCAAACAGGGTTGGCCAGCTAACAATCCTATCCCATTGCAACTTACAATGTGCAGTCAGTTACTGTGTATCTCATATATTCACTTTTCTCGCTGTTCATTTTGGAGACAATTCACATTGAGACGTCTAATATACATCGTGTTAATTATATTTGTTTTTATTACAATATTAATATATCAAATTAATAGCTGTCGTCTTTTCTGTAAGCCTAACGCCAACAACCGTTTAACATTAATTAATGTTGATTATCGACAGTTTAATTTTAGATTATATGATTTGATTATTATCGATTTACAATTCCTCACCTCCTGTAGTAGGCTAAGGAAGGTTATTATCCTAAATTAGATTGTGGCCATCGATTAAAGGGTTGGGATTGGGAAAGTTCGTGTTCAGACTCATGTGCAGATGATAGACCTACGAAGCGCTTATTGTTAACATTACGTACTGTAGGAGACTCACTCAGACATGTTTCCATGTTTGCAATGTTACTGTATGTTAGGAATAAATTCGATACATACGGCATATACGCGAAGTGCAGAGCGGTTCATAGTTGATTTGTTTAGTAACACATTTGTTTAGAGTGCGTCATTGCTGAAATAGTTGGCAACCTATAAGACTACGAAGGACTTTTCTGTGTTGTTGATCTACTGTAAGATGTCAATTTCATGTGTCAAAAGGGCCCCAATATAAAACTGTAGATTATATGTAATCGAAAGGGCCCCAATATAAAACTGTGTATTACATGTAATCGAAAGGGCCCCAATATAAAACTGTGTATTACATGTAATCGAAAGGGCCCCAATATAAAACTGTAGATTACATGTAATCGAAAGGGCCCCAATATAAAACTGTAGATTACATGTAATCGAAAGGGCCCCAATATAAAACTGTGTATTACATGTAATCGAAAGGGCCCCAATATAAAACTGTAGATTATATGTAATCGAAAGGGCCCCAATATAAAACTGTAGATTATATGTAATCGAAAGGGCCCCAATATAAAACTGTAGATTATATGTAATCGAAAGGGCCCCAATATAAAACTGTAGATTATATGTAATCGAAAGGGCCCCGATATAAAACTGTGTATTACATGTAATCGAAAGGGCCCCAATATAAAACTGTGTATTACATGTAATCGAAAGGGCCCCAATATAAAACTGTGTATTACATGTAATCGAAAGGGCCCCAATATAAAACTGTGTATTACATGTAATCGAAAGGGCCCCAATATAAAACTGTATTACATGTAATCGAAAGGGCCCCAATATAAAACTGTAGATTATATGTAATCGAAAGGGCCCCGATATAAAACTGTAGATTATATGTAATCGAAAGGGCCCCAATATAAAACTGTAGATTATATGTAATCGAAAGGGCCCCAATATAAAACTGTAGATTATATGTAATCGAAAGGGCCCCAATATAAAACTGTAGATTATATGTAATCGAAAGGGCCCCAATATAAAACTGTAGATTATATGTAATCGAAAGGGCCCCAATATAAAACTGTGTATTACATGTAATCGAAAGGGCCCCAATATAAAAGTGTGTATTACATGTAATCGAAGAGGCCCCAATATAAAACTGTGTATTACATGTAATCGAAAGGGCCCCAATATAAAACTGTAGATTATATGTAATCGAAAGGGCCCCAATATAAAACTGTAGATTATATGTAATCGAAAGGGCCCCAATATAAAACTGTGTATTACATGTAATCGAAAGGGCCCCAATATAAAACTGTGTATTACATGTAATCGAAGAGGCCCCAATATAAAACTGTGTATTACATGTAATCGAAAGGGCCCCAATATAAAACTGTAGATTATATGTAATCGAAAGGGCCCCAATATAAAACTGTAGATTATATGTAATCGAAAGGGCCCCAATATAAAACTGTAGATTATATGTAATCGAAAGGGCCCCAATATAAAACTGTAGATTATATGTAATCGAAAGGGCCCCAATATAAAACTGTGTATTACATGTAATCGAAAGGGCCCCAATATAAAACTGTGTATTACATGTAATCGAAGAGGCCCCAATATAAAACTGTGCATTACATGTAATCGAAAGGGCCCCAATATAAAACTGTAGATTATATGTAATCGAAAGGGCCCCAATATAAAACTGTAGATTATATGTAATCGAAAGGGCCCCAATATAAAACTGTAGATTATATGTAATCGAAAGGGCCCCAATATAAAACTGTGTATTACATGTAATCGAAAGGGCCCCAATATAAAACTGTGTATTACATGTAATCGAAAGGGCCCCAATATAAAACTGTGTATTACATGTAATCGAAAGGGCCCCAATATAAAACTGTAGATTATATGTAATCGAAAGGGCCCCAATATAAAACTGTCGATTATATGTAATCGAAAGGGCCCCAATATAAAACTGTAGATTATATGTAATCGAAAGGGCCCCAATATAAAACTGTAGATTATATGTAATCGAAAGGGACCCAATATAAAACTGTAGATGATATGTAATCGAAAGGGCCCCAATATAAAACTGTGTATTACATGTAATCGAAAGGGCCCCAATATAAAACTGTAGATTATATGTAATCGAAAGGGCCCCAATATAAAACTGTGTATTACATGTAATCGAAAGGGCCCCTGTTCGCGCTTTCAGACCTTTGGCAGTTTAACCCGCCAAATTAGAATGTCTTCTAGATAATAAATCGCTTTTTAGTCTATGACAAGTATTTGATTCACTACACTAGTCGAAACCAATCCGTGCGCGACCATTCACCCGCTGGATATTCCCGGGAGATTGGGTTCGACGGTTTAATTTTTATTGCTATGTAAGCCTAATGTATTATTCGACTGACAGTATTATATAATCTCTGACAATATTATTCACCTTCGGTAATATTAACAGTTCCTTTAGGACGTGGCGCTTTATCTACATAAACAGAGTTATGACTTAAACTACTCACAACGATATGGCTTAATTATAATCCACATATATGGCGCATTCTTTAGGAATTGCTTCTTTAACAGACTCACTCATACACAATGCTGCACAATACTGCACACTAATCTGCCAATCTTCACTGATTTTAGTCATATATAAAAGGAACACAGGCTGACTCATGTAGGGTCTATCAAATAACATTAGATTCACTTCAAACCACTTTAACATAAGTCACAATCGTTATTGGTAACCTTTCTCTCTTACCTTCGGTATATCAAGAATATTGGGTTGCGGGGTTATTTATCGTTATTCCAAATATAATTATTCATCAACCATATTATGAAGAACTGACAGCAAATAGCAGTATAAAACAACAAATCAGTACCGGTATGTCAGCAATGAGATATAGGCATGTGCATGGTCCGTAGTCAGTTGCGTTAAAGGATATATGCCCTTTATAATTAAACCTACTAGTGTACGACTAAAAAGCAGTACAGCACAAAATACTTCTAAGCCGTTCTTTCTTTGGCTCAAGACTGAATGATAAACACTGCACATAGGCATTTCGTCATTTCTCGGAAATTCTCTGTACAAGGAGCCACAAAACGCTCTCATTGGCTGACTGAACTAAGAGACGCCGTAGAACAAAGGAAATCAACACGTATGAATGTCAGCTGTTAACCGTAGTCATAGTAACTACTGTTCAAGAGTAGCTATCACTCCTTTGCGTCACGAATTGCCATAGAATCATAAAATATACCTTTCACAGTACACATACGGAGGAAATAAGTCTTAGATCCTCTAAAAACACCGATACAGTAATAATACGGTCTCTTACACTTATTAAATCAACTACAGAGTATTTTAATGTAAAAGATAATAAAAATAACGGGGCAATTCAGCAAAGGCTTTTACACCGCTCCCAGAAAATGGGATTTTCAGTCTATAAAATATAAAAATCACAGTTTCTAAAACACAAAGATACTCTAAACAGTTAGTCTTTCTTGCGCGGACGGCGTTTACGCAGTTTCTTAAGATTAGCAAGAGTCCTTTTCTCTTTGGGGGGAGCCACTTTACTAGGAGGGCCATAACTCCTGGGTGAAGGGTGCAATATGATTGCATCAGAAGGTGTAGGATTGTGGTCGAGGTATCTGCCGTTTCGATATGCTTCTCCTCGAGCTGATTTTCCTCCGCTCGTAGCTGGATACGTTCATCCAAAAACTCTCGCAGAGAATAGGATTGTCCAAGTTCGATAACTTCTTAGAGATTCTGGAGTTCCCAATCGAATTGAGATAAGGCCAATTCGGGTATCGATTGGACTCACTGTTATAACTTACGTTTATCTGAACAAACGCAGGTTTCCTTTTTGATCTTTATAAAATAGCGTTTAACTCGTTTCGTACAACGCTCTCCTTCACCTTGATGAGGGGTTGTATCGCGTTAAACGTGGACGACCATACGGTTGGGTAGTGATATTAGGTGTCCGCGTCACAATCCGGCTAGGTAAGATGGGCGGCTAGCTAGAAATCACTGTCGGAGTGTTACCGATTAATTGTTAGGGTAGCACTAGATCTTTGAACAGTGAATACAGTCCGCGAGGATCCGCGACACCACCAAGATCGCAGGTCTGAGGTCCAACTAAGGAATGAGGAGGTTTGACCGAGTATTCCGGGACTCTGATCGTAGGTTTACTCCAGGATCGTTCGAGCCGAGTGAGCATAGGTGATACGTCAACAAGTTTCGGTTTACGTGGATGTTTATGTCTTTCCGTTTATGGGCTGGATCTAGGGCATTTTTCGTAATAATACCAAAGACGCACGTCTGGTAGGGAAAACGCGGGTGATATTTATTTGTTGTTACAATGCTTCTATCAAGAATTCTAAATATACGTTGGAGTTACCGCGTTTATTTGTTTCTTTAGTGTCTTTTCTTTCGAGTCGATTTCGAATAGAATTTTCGCATTCGAATTTCAGTTTATGGTTCCGACTCCGCTGGGCAGGATATATAGTCGACATAGTCCGTATTATGTAAATCGATAGGATGACCAGTGGTCAAGAAGTCCATATACGTACCATTACGATGCGTGTATCGAGCAGTGAACTTTCTATAATCCAATTCACGCGTAAGTTGCTCCTGGGACATTGGCGGTTCGATATAACGACCATCGTCCTCCGTAGTAGTTGGATCAGCGTCGCCGCATATCAAGCTATCGACAAACGCTTGTAAAGGTAGAGTATATCGCTCCCCGATACTAAGACCATCTTCTATCAACTCCGTCATATCTGCTATATGTGAGTTTATCCATATTATAATGAGTCCACATTTAGGCGAGCGGGCGTCGCCGCCTACCCCAATCAACCCCCGGACAGTACGAGATCCTCAGCGCCGATGTGTCGCCGCTGTACTTTCGCCAACGACGTAGCCGCACAACGACAACGACAACCGGCACAAGTCACTCAACTGTCCGTCCCAAAGTCTTAGATGTACTTCAGGTTTTCCTTGGAGAGTTAGGTTACTTTACGATTGCGACTGGCTACTGTAAACACACCTTAGTAGTAACATTCGCCTATAAACTCACAAGTACCACACACACAACTTGTCACCAATTACACACACTAGGGTCACTTGTCCGTTAGTCAATGCCTTCCAGAATGTCACTGTATTATTATGTATCCTTGGATACTAGTAGTGCGCTATTTATTCCCTATGCTATTCAATGGGACAAGCTTTCTATTGTTCTTTTAACTCAATTCTAATTCTAGCGTGGTTGTTGCTATGGTGACATTATGCAAAGCTAGCGGTAGAATTAGGGTGATTCCAATGCATACAGATCTGGGATGTTATTTAATAGTATTCTTTAATAGTCAATGTTCTGTTTTATACATGACTTTATGAATTTTATCGGCTATTGACTATGTTTGGGAGACTTTCGCACACTCATATGCATAATAAGATAAATCTCCGCTCCCTTGATCTATTAATTAATGGAATTTTGGGAACTTTATAAATTGCGTAAAAATGGCAATTTATTAAACTCATTAGAAGGCATGAATTTAAATTTATTCCCTGAAATTTTATTATTTGATAATTAAATGGACATATTTTGATTCTAGAACATGTCTAGGGACACAAGATCCTTAATTCTATGACAATTGTCTTTTTAAGAATATCGGTAAATGCTACGATATCTTAATTGACTAGAATTGCTGAAGGATCTGAATTTTACAGATTTTGACTTATTTGATTTGTAAATATTAACTAATTAATATTTGAGATGGGCACCGATTTATTCCAGAACTTGTCTGGGGACGTTAACCACTGATTCTAGAATTTGTCTTTCAAGTATATCGGTGGGTGCCGCGATATCTTAATCGACTAGAATTACAGATGGTCAAAGGGTTTAACAGATTTATTTTGCGTTATACGCTACTGTTAAAGGGACATCACGCTACTATATGTATTATTTAATATACGGTATGAGAGCAATATCGCACGAAGCAATGTCAGTGTGAAGAGGCAAGTCGTTTCCAAGGTCTACCCAGAGCTTGGTTTAGCCGAGACACGAGGATCTGAACTTTGCATTCCTAATACTCTGCCTACCAATAATACTTAAATATAGTAGTGGCTTTATTGTACTTTAATAAGTACAGACATTTCATCTTACTGTAGTTACGTATTTATAATATAATACGGACAGTAAGGAAAGAGAAAAAATAATTATCTCTTCGCCGTCGCACTAAATATAATATAAGTAATGACGTACGTAATAAACACGAATATATTGCACTATTCTACAAAATAATCGCTAAATAATATTCTACTAAATTAAATAAAACGATTATAATAAAATTACATAGTAATACATACATAAATATAAAAATAATAATAATAATATAAAATAATAGAGTCACACACCCACTCCATATGTTGTTACGTTATGGAGTCCCTAGATGTTTGAAGGATTAGGGAGGTGGTCGTGGGAAGAGAATCTTGCCTTCCACAGTTTCCGGAGAGTCCTCCATTCCCTTCCGATAAACACAAACGACCGACTGGGTGATTGAGTCGCTGCATCCTGAATACAATTCCAGGTTTCCTCTTCGTCCTGGAATAGTGACGATAGAAACATCGCTCAAAGTGTATGACGGCGTCACAAAGCCGATTCCAGGAGCTATAGTGGTCCGTCGCTCTCTGCAGGAGAGGTGAGAGTCCCTGCGAGACGTCTGATGTTCCAGAGCTCCAATCGCTCTCTCTGATCTTCATGAAGGATCCACTCGCGGAGGGGAGGTCCAGATCCACGGCGTCGTCCCTGGCAACATGTAATACCGACAGATCTATCCCGGGTTCAAATAACTCCGATCCACCCGTCCGGGTTTCAGGTTCGACTTTCTCCGCTCCCTTGGCTGGTCTAATCTCAGTCGGAGTAAGATGGGGAGGCCATTCATTCTCCTTACTCAGGAAGTCGGGTTCACCTAACCGGTCTATAGTATCTGTCAGTTCTTGAGGAGTTGCTCCTCTGGAAGCGATGTCCGTTGGATTAAACTTCTTGGGGCAATATCTCCATTGATCTACATTGGAGCTAAGATTGTCATTATCTGAGGAGTGTGGTGTTCCCTCAGTTGGGTCGTCTCCCTCACTAGTATCGTCTTCCCATTCACTCACCTGGCAGACACGATCTTGAAGCAGTCTTTCCCTGAGCGTTCTACGGGAAGGTCCAGTAAGGTACCAACCTACTCTAGTTCTTACCGCATAGGTCTGTAGGGGCTGCGGTTGAGCAGGCCGTTTCTCTAATGTCTCCAGCGCCTCATGCGCGTTTTGGCCGATGAGTATTTGCACTCCAGGATAATCAGTCTGGAATCGAGGTATGTTAAGATGTTGGATGCTCTCATCCTCGTCCCAATTATAAAGGTCTGCTTGAGTAGTAGCGAAGTTCTTTATAGCCACCATTTTCACTGACCTGATGCTGTGTTCTCCTAGTTCGTCCTGGGGGGTGGACAACGCTCCGACATAATAATCAGCTGTTATCGTAGATTTCCAAACTTGCATAATGCCTGACATGTTGAGCTTAGTTTGGAACTTGGGTTGTCCAGCAAATATATCTTCGGCTAACTCTTTATCGATGAATGTTCCTGTGCTGCCGGAGTCCAGGAGGGCGTTCACTACATAACTCCGTTTAGGTCCGTGCACCCTTACCTGCACCACAGGAAACTCTCGGATTCCTATATTGGAAGTTGGCGCTTTCCAAGATGGTTGTTGATCGGAAGTAGTTAAGGTAAGGTCGCTGTCTGTGTCTTTCTCATGTACGAGTGCTCGATACACTGCGGTGGTGTTTATTAGGTAACAGGATTCGTTTTGGTCGGAGAACTCGTCCGTATAGAATCCTTCCATCTCAGATTGATCAGTGTCGTTCACATCACTGAATTGGACATGTAGTTCGGACTCCCTTACCTGACTCGGGCTGTTTCGTTCGAATTCCGTGTGCAACAAGATATGATGTTTTGCGCCGCACTTTGCACACCTTGCGTCGGAGTTACAGGTTCGCCGTTGGTGTCCTCGTCTGAGGCAATTATAACACAACCGCTTATCCCACATGACTTCACGTCTATCCTTTAGTGATTTCCTCAGGAATTTATCACACGCATTTAAACGGTGGGGCCCGTCGCACAGCGCACATTTTGGCTTGATGTTACTTACTTTAACCTGTGCTATGTGGTGCACACTTGTTCTTTCCTCGGGCTTTCTCACCTGAATTCCTTTAGGAGACGTAGGAGGGGTTTTTTGTACCGGTTCCCTTCTGTCATTGGGTCGAGACTTGGATTTACTTACCTGTTCTTTAGGCATTTTATTGACATAATAAGGCCTGTCAGTGTCTTTCTCGCTGTCCTCTCCTTGAGAGGTTTGGCTTTCACCGTCGTCGGTATAACATACTGGTGTTACCCTTCTCCTAGAAACGGGTTTCTCACTTACCTTGTTTTCCAATGTCTTCTCTCTGGACTGCCTTAGGAGCTGTAATTTCACTTCTCTATCTAAGAATGACATGAGATCAGTCATGGTAGGGTCTCGTCGTTGTTGTTCCATCATATATAACACCTTCTTATCCCAGCGTGTACCTACTCCACCCTTGGGCAAAGTAGATGCTAGGGCTCCTACAACCATAGAATTCTGGTATTCATGAGACTTACCTAACCAATCTAGTTGTCTACAGATCTCCTGAATCTCGTCGGAAAACTCTATAATCCCGCTGCTAAGAAACTTTCGGGGCGCCATTAATTTCGCATATAAATACCTAGCTATGTTAGTCCTATTACCATACCTGATGTTTAGTGTATCCCAAACTTGTCTTAATCCGTCTGGATGTCCAATAAACTTTAACGCCATTAACTTGGGAGATCCTTCCAAGCACTCGATGAGGTATCTAAGTTTTTCTCCATTAGATAGTACAGAGTTCTGTATGTTATCTTTGTAATATTCATTAAAAGGTAACCATTTCATCTCATCTCCATTGAACTTGACGATCTCTCCAACCTTTACCGCTTGCCGAGCTTCGGTTCTAGCCATTTGACGCGTAAAACTTTCTTGGGCCATTGTGCTATTTAATATCGAGTTATCGGTATATAAATTTCTCGGATTATGATCAGTTCTATAGGGAATATCATTATCAACAGGTCTATAATTACCCTTAATAGGGTTCACTATAGGAGTTTCTACTTCGCTAGCAGTATATATGCGTGTAGGCTCCACACCTTGCGCATGCAATACTTCAGACCTAACAGGTTGACACATTGTTACAGAGGGTGGTGGTATACCCTTTTGGGTGTTTACTAATTTGTCGCGTTCAAGCGCGATACTTTGCTGCACTTCTTGCAACTCTAACCTACTTTCCCTTACTGTGCCCTTGAATTGCTGGACAGTCTCCTGCATCTGCCCGAGCAGGATATCCATCCCCCGCCGTCCCCTGTCCACCCATTCGACCGCCGAAGCGGGAGTCGCCAACGTTGTAGCGGGCGGACGAGGGACAACGGGCGACAAATTGTGAATATTTCGCTCGGGGTCCAGGACCTGAACTGTCTCTCGGGCAGTTCTACGGGGCACAGGTAACTTAGTGCTATGTAGAGGGAATTTATAGGTAGTCTCAGGGAGCACAGGTATGTCTATCACCGAAGGGGTGATTTCAAGAACAGGCCTACTTATTTCAGGCTCATCTACTATAGTAGGGAGTCTTTCTATTTTAATTATTTGGTCTGTGGGTTCTGTACTGCCTAAGTTGGTGCTATTTAGTTGCCTTCTAACAGCTGGAGGCAAATCAGGCAATTTCTGCCGATGTAGCGCCCTTCTACGTCCGTTATAACGAGATTTATTTCTTCTGCCTTCAGGATCTGTTGTATCTCCTTCATCAGAGGATGTAAATCCCTGTCTCTTGGAAGTAGTCCGACTTATCAGCTGCATATCACTAGCCGTTATCTGCTTATTTAAGTAATCGTGCGCCTCTTGAAGATTCTCCAACTCTAGTTGGACCTTTTCTTCAGATGCCCTCCGTTCCGCTTCTGCCACTGCCATTGCCGCTGCTGCTTTTGCCTTTGCCTCTGCTTCTGCTGCTGCTGCTTTTGCCTTTGCCTCTGCTTCTGCTGCTGCCGCTTTTGCCCTTGCCGCTGCTATTGCTGCTGTCTTTCTGTCTTCTATCTGTTTTTTCTTCAACTGTTGTTCCCATTCTCTAACGATGCGGATTCTTTCATCAACTTCCGCTCTATTCGCTGCCAACATTTCCGCATCTATTGCGTCCAACACAAACTTGGCTCCTTCGCTATTAGGGTTAAGTCCCTCTAACCTTCTCCTCAATTCGTCATCACCTAAAAAACGTTGATAGTCTGACAGATAGATATCAATGGCATCCCTCTTATGCGGTTTCTCTGCTGTCGCTTCACTCTCCGTTGTATCTAGTAGACTGTCTGACAGGTTCTGCTTAGTATCAGACATGACTATGTATACCGTTGAATGTCTACTGCTGTATTACAGTCTGAGTAAGTCTAATAACTCAGTATTAACTGCTAGCCTAGTAATTAATTACCGGTACTGTTACTCAGTGTAGCGTGATATATATAATATATTAGAATACCGGTATGCTTATAGTATATATAACTATTATTACAGACTAGGTTTATCACAGAATACCGGTATAATTTTAGCACAAATATATATAAAAATATAATAGGCCTATCGGAATACCGGTATACAGCTTACAGTTTGTAGTATATATAATTCTGAAATAGAATTAATTACACGTACCGGTATAATTTCAGCCTAGATTTATAGAAATAAAGATAATAGGCCTATCGTAAATACCGGTATATCAATTATTTCAAATAATTGAATTTCTGTTACTTTAGGGTTACTTTGTGACTTTACTTACTTTATTACCGTTATTTGAGCAGTAATCCAACTGATATTGAGACCTAATGGTTGTATGGTAGGCCTACGATTTATAAATCGTTAGATTTGATTTATAATATATATATACCCTTTTTAATGGGTTTTGTCAATGTTAGAAATAAATGTTATTATTTCTGGGGAGTAATCACTACACAAAGCGGTACGCTTTCAGTGAAGTGTTACGTACAGGACACTAAAACAAATAATACTAATTTACCTAAGTTACTTAATACTACTAATTACGTACAAATCGGGTTGAGATTACAATCTCTAAATAAACACAAAAATTTACAAAAAAAACACAAATACGAATTTTTAGGGTAATTTTACAAGAAGTCTACAAACCAGTCTAACAAAGGGTTAGAAAACTGATTATTACACGGACAGGGTATTACGGTATTTGAAATAATAAGTAGTAGTAAATACACTGCGTTGTCTAGATAGGAAAATACCACCGCCTGACGACCTATAGCCGTATCGCTATAGGTTCTACGTTATGTATCACGGAGTGTCCCTACCTAGAAGTTAATAGAGCTATCCAATGTGCCTATTAACCACTTTACAACACAAATATAATGCCTACAATAATTACTTCAGGAAAGCACTGTACACTAAACCCTAAATTAGGTACGAGTACTTGTACAACAAATAATCAGTAGTTAAATATACTTGAACAGCTAAAAGAACCACGGCATCTGCTGGAGTGACCGATGCACAAAATCACCAGTCTTTACCTACGCCGAGCAGCCCGTATAGTACCGAGGTTAATTTAACTATAACGGTATGTATAACAAACACAATTACTGTAGGAACAAACTTGGGGACTTGAATGTTGCGAATAATCGCATAAACTCTGAATAATAAATATTACGCTACGCATACAAACTACTCAAACAAAATACAGACCGAACACTGACAGACTACTATCAAGCCTAAACAAACTACGGTATATGCAGACTCCGAAATGATTAGGGAGTATGCGCTCTAACCCAGTAGTGCGACTTATTCTTTAGTTGGGGGATTACCTTACAGCGTTCGCTGCCCCTACTGCCTAATCGTACTTAATCGGACAGATGCTCTACACACGCGGCAATCCGTTCAGACCTAATAACAGCCAGACAACTATCCAGCCTACAAATTATCTAAATAAATTATACGCTACCTTTACAGACTTACACAAACAAAGTACAGACCAAACGATGGCAGACTACTCTCAAGCCTAAATAAACCACAGGACATGCAGACTCCGAAATGATTAGGGAGTATGCGCTCTAACCCAGTAGTGCGACTTATTCTTTAGTTGGGGGTTTACCTTACAGTGTTGCTGCCCCTACTTCCTAATCGTACTTAATCGGACAAGTGCTCTACACACACTGCAATTCGTTCGGACTTAACAGCAATCAGACAACAGCTCAGCCTACAAATTGTCTGTACAATCTGATCAGGTTTACACGCCTTCTGTTCAATACTGGCCTACAAATAAATAAAACTTGACAGAAATAAGTAAAATCTCAATAAAAAATCAGGGCGGCCGTTCCCCGATTAAGTACTAAGACCTACCGGTATATAATTATCAAATCGAATAATACTAGTGTACTTATACGGAAGTACCGGTTAGGACAGCTAGGCCTACGGAATACAGAAGTACCGGTTCTAGCGGTTGGGCCTACTGACCTACAGATGTACCGGTTGACCGGTACTTTCAACTTTATTGCTTACTGCAATAAGAAGCTATATCCTTTAATGTTCGCGCTTTCAGACCTTTGGCAGTTTAACCCGCCAAATTAGAATGTCTTCTAGATAATAAATCGCTTTTTAGTCTATGACAAGTATTTGATTCACTACACTAGTCGAAACCAATCCGTGCGCGACCATTCACCCGCTGGATATTCCCGGGAGATTGGGTTCGACGGTTTAATTTTTATTGCTATGTAAGCCTAATGTATTATTCGACTGACAGTATTATATAATCTCTGACAATATTATTCACCTTCGGTAATATTAACAGTTCCTTTAGGACGTGGCGCTTTATCTACATAAACAGAGTTATGACTTAAACTACTCACAACGATATGGCTTAATTATAATCCACATATATGGCGCATTCTTTAGGAATTGCTTCTTTAACAGACTCACTCATACACAATGCTGCACAATACTGCACACTAATCTGCCAATCTTCACTGATTTTAGTCATATATAAAAGGAACACAGGCTGACTCATGTAGGGTCTATCAAATAACATTAGATTCACTTCAAACCACTTTAACATAAGTCACAATCGTTATTGGTAACCTTTCTCTCTTACCTTCGGTATATCAAGAATATTGGGTTGCGGGGTTATTTATCGTTATTCCAAATATAATTATTCATCAACCATATTATGAAGAACTGACAGCAAATAGCAGTATAAAACAACAAATCAGTACCGGTATGTCAGCAATGAGATATAGGCATGTGCATGGTCCGTAGTCAGTTGCGTTAAAGGATATATGCCCTTTATAATTAAACCTACTAGTGTACGACTAAAAAGCAGTACAGCACAAAATACTTCTAAGCCGTTCTTTCTTTGGCTCAAGACTGAATGATAAACACTGCACATAGGCATTTCGTCATTTCTCGGAAATTCTCTGTACAAGGAGCCACAAAACGCTCTCATTGGCTGACTGAACTAAGAGACGCCGTAGAACAAAGGAAATCAACACGTATGAATGTCAGCTGTTAACCGTAGTCATAGTAACTACTGTTCAAGAGTAGCTATCACTCCTTTGCGTCACGAATTGCCATAGAATCATAAAATATACCTTTCACAGTACACATACGGAGGAAATAAGTCTTAGATCCTCTAAAAACACCGATACAGTAATAATACGGTCTCTTACACTTATTAAATCAACTACAGAGTATTTTAATGTAAAAGATAATAAAAATAACGGGGCAATTCAGCAAAGGCTTTTAAAGCCCCAATATAAAACTGTAGATTATATGTAATCGAAAGGGCCCCAATATAAAACTGTCGATTATATGTAATCGAAAGGGCCCCAATATAAAACTGTAGATTATATGTAATCGAAAGGGCCCCAATATAAAACTGTAGATTATATGTAATCGAAAGGGACCCAATATAAAACTGTAGATGATATGTAATCGAAAGGGCCCCAATATAAAACTGTGTATTACATGTAATCGAAAGGGCCCCAATATAAAACTGTGTATTACATGTAATCGAAAGGGCCCCAATATAAAACTGTGTATTACATGTAATCGAAAGGGCCCCAATATAAAACTGTGTATTACATGTAATCGAAAGGGCCCCAATATAAAACTGTAGATTATATGTAATCGAAAGGGCCCCAATATAAAACTGTAGATTATATGTAATCGAAAGAGCCCCAATATAAAACTGTAGATTATATGTAATCGAAAGGGCCCCGATATAAAACTGTGTATTACATGTAATCGAAAGGGCCCCAATATAAAACTGTGTATTACATGTAATCGAAAGGGCCCCAATATAAAACTGTGTATTACATGTAATCGAAAGGGCCCCAATATAAAACTGTGTATTACATGTAATCGAAAGGGCCCCAATATAAAACTGTATTACATGTAATCGAAAGGGCCCCAATATAAAACTGTAGATTATATGTAATCGAAAGGGCCCCGATATAAAACTGTAGATTATATGTAATCGAAAGGGCCCCAATATAAAACTGTAGATTATATGTAATCGAAAGGGCCCCAATATAAAACTGTAGATTATATGTAATCGAAAGGGCCCCAATATAAAACTGTAGATTATATGTAATCGAAAGGGCCCCAATATAAAACTGTGTATTACATGTAATCGAAAGGGCCCCAATATAAAACTGTGTATTACATGTAATCGAAGAGGCCCCAATATAAAACTGTGTATTACATGTAATCGAAAGGGCCCCAATATAAAACTGTAGATTATATGTAATCGAAAGGGCCCCAATATAAAACTGTAGATTATATGTAATCGAAAGGGCCCCAATATAAAACTGTAGATTATATGTAATCGAAAGGGCCCCAATATAAAACTGTGTATTACATGTAATCGAAAGGGCCCCAATATAAAACTGTGTATTACATGTAATCGAAGAGGCCCCAATATAAAACTGTGTATTACATGTAATCGAAAGGGCCCCAATATAAAACTGTAGATTATATGTAATCGAAAGGGCCCCAATATAAAACTGTAGATTATATGTAATCGAAAGGGCCCCAATATAAAACTGTAGATTATATGTAATCGAAAGGGCCCCAATATAAAACTGTAGATTATATGTAATCGAAAGGGCCCCAATATAAAACTGTGTATTACATGTAATCGAAAGGGCCCCAATATAAAACTGTGTATTACATGTAATCGAAGAGGCCCCAATATAAAACTGTGCATTACATGTAATCGAAAGGGCCCCAATATAAAACTGTAGATTATATGTAATCGAAAGGGCCCCAATATAAAACTGTAGATTATATGTAATCGAAAGGGCCCCAATATAAAACTGTAGATTATATGTAATCGAAAGGGCCCCAATATAAAACTGTGTATTACATGTAATCGAAAGGGCCCCAATATAAAACTGTGTATTACATGTAATCGAAAGGGCCCCAATATAAAACTGTGTATTACATGTAATCGAAAGGGCCCCAATATAAAACTGTAGATTATATGTAATCGAAAGGGCCCCAATATAAAACTATCGATTATATGTAATCGAAAGGGCCCCAATATAAAACTGTAGATTATATGTAATCGAAAGGGCCCCAATATAAAACTGTAGATTATATGTAATCGAAAGGGCCCCAATATAAAACTGTAGATGATATGTAATCGAAAGGGCCCCAATATAAAACTGTAGATTATATGTAATCGAAAGGGCCCCAATATAAAACTGTAGATTGTATGTATTCGAAAGGGCCCCAATATAAAACTGTAGATGACATGTAATCGAAAGGGCCCCAATATAAAACTGTAGATTATATGTAATCGAAAGGGATATATAAAACTGTGCATTACAAGTAATCGAAAGGGCCCCAATATAAAACTGTGGATTACATGTAATCGAAAGGGCCCCAATATAAAACTGTGTATTACATGTAATCGAAAGGGCCCCAATATAAAACTGTAGATTGTATGTATTCGAAAGGGCCCCAATATAAAACTGTAGATGACATGTAATCGAAAGGGCCCCAATATAAAACTGTAGATTATATGTAATCGAAAGGGATATATAAAACTGTGCATTACAAGTAATCGAAAGGGCCCCAATATAAAACTGTAGATTATATGTAATCGAAAGGGCCCCAATATAAAACTAGATTATATGTAATCGAAAGGGCCCCAATATAAAACTGTAGATTATATGTAATCGAAAGGGCCCCAATATAAAACTGTAGATTATATGTAATCGAAAGGGCCCCAATATAAAACTGTAGATTGTATGTATTCGAAAGGGCCCCAATATAAAACTGTAGATGACATGTAATCGAAAGGGCCCCAATATAAAACTGTAGATTATATGTAATCGAAAGGGATATATAAAACTGTGCATTACAAGTAATCGAAAGGGCCCCAATATAAAACTGTGGATTACATGTAATCGAAAGGGCCCCAATATAAAACTGTGTATTACATGTAATCGAAAGGGCCCCAATATAAAACTGTAGATTATATGTAATCGAAAGGGCCCCGATATAAAACTGTAGATTATATGTAATCGAAAGGGCCCCAATATAAAACTGTAGATTATATGTAATCGAAAGGGCCCCAATATAAAACTGTAGATTGTATGTAATCGAAAGGGCCCCAATATAAAACTGTAGATGATATGTAATCGAAAGGGCCCCAATATAAAACTGTAGATTATATGTAATCGAAAGGGCCCCAATATAAAACTGTAGAATATATGTAATCGAAAGGGCCCCAATATAAAACTGTAGATTATATGTAATCGAAAGGGCCCCAATATAAAACTGTGTATTACATGTAATCGAAAGGGCCCCAATATAAAACTGTGTATTACATGTAATCGAAAGGGCCCCAATATAAAACTGTATTACATGTAATCGTAAGGGCCCCAATATAAAACTGTGTATTACATGTAATCGAAAGGGCCCCAATATAAAACTGTAGATTATATGTAATCGAAAGGGCCCCAATATAAAACTGTGTATTACATGTAATCGAAAGGGCCCCAATATAAAACTGTAGATTATATGTAATCGAAAGGGCCCCAATATAAAACTGTGTATTATATGTAATCGAAAGGGCCCCGATATAAAACTGTAGATTATATGTAATCGAAAGGGACCCAATATAAAACTGTAGATGATATGTAATCGAAAGGGCCCCAATATAAAACTGTGTATTACATGTAATCGAAAGGGCCCCAATATAAAACTGTAGATTATATGTAATCGAAAGGGCCCCAATATAAAACTGTGTATTACATGTAATCGAAAGGGCCCCAATATAAAACTGTAGATTATATGTAATCGAAAGGGCCCCAATATAAAACTGTCGATTATATGTAATCGAAAGGGCCCCAATATAAAACTGTAGATTATATGTAATCGAAAGGGCCCCAATATAAAACTGTAGATTATATGTAATCGAAAGGGACCCAATATAAAACTGTAGATGATATGTAATCGAAAGGGCCCCAATATAAAACTGTGTATTACATGTAATCGAAAGGGCCCCAATATAAAACTGTAGATTATATGTAATCGAAAGGGCCCCAATATAAAACTGTGTATTACATGTAATCGAAAGGGCCCCAATATAAAACTGTGTATTACATGTAATCGAAAGGGCCCCAATATAAAACTGTGTATTACATGTAATCGAAAGGGCCCCAATATAAAACTGTAGATTATATGTAATCGAAAGGGCCCCAATATAAAACTGTAGATTATATGTAATCGAAAGGGCCCCAATATAAAACTGTAGATTATATGTAATCGAAAGGGCCCCGATATAAAACTGTGTATTACATGTAATCGAAAGGGCCCCAATATAAAACTGTGTATTACATGTAATCGAAAGGGCCCCAATATAAAACTGTGTATTACATGTAATCGAAAGGGCCCCAATATAAAACTGTGTATTACATGTAATCGAAAGGGCCCCAATATAAAACTGTATTACATGTAATCGAAAGGGCCCCAATATAAAACTGTAGATTATATGTAATCGAAAGGGCCCCGATATAAAACTGTAGATTATATGTAATCGAAAGGGCCCCAATATAAAACTGTAGATTATATGTAATCGAAAGGGCCCCAATATAAAACTGTAGATTATATGTAATCGAAAGGGCCCCAATATAAAACTGTAGATTATATGTAATCGAAAGGGCCCCAATATAAAACTGTGTATTACATGTAATCGAAAGGGCCCCAATATAAAACTGTGTATTACATGTAATCGAAGAGGCCCCAATATAAAACTGTGTATTACATGTAATCGAAAGGGCCCCAATATAAAACTGTAGATTATATGTAATCGAAAGGGCCCCAATATAAAACTGTAGATTATATGTAATCGAAAGGGCCCCAATATAAAACTGTAGATTATATGTAATCGAAAGGGCCCCAATATAAAACTGTGTATTACATGTAATCGAAAGGGCCCCAATATAAAACTGTGTATTACATGTAATCGAAGAGGCCCCAATATAAAACTGTGTATTACATGTAATCGAAAGGGCCCCAATATAAAACTGTAGATTATATGTAATCGAAAGGGCCCCAATATAAAACTGTAGATTATATGTAATCGAAAGGGCCCCAATATAAAACTGTAGATTATATGTAATCGAAAGGGCCCCAATATAAAACTGTAGATTATATGTAATCGAAAGGGCCCCAATATAAAACTGTGTATTACATGTAATCGAAAGGGCCCCAATATAAAACTGTGTATTACATGTAATCGAAGAGGCCCCAATATAAAACTGTGCATTACATGTAATCGAAAGGGCCCCAATATAAAACTGTAGATTATATGTAATCGAAAGGGCCCCAATATAAAACTGTAGATTATATGTAATCGAAAGGGCCCCAATATAAAACTGTAGATTATATGTAATCGAAAGGGCCCCAATATAAAACTGTGTATTACATGTAATCGAAAGGGCCCCAATATAAAACTGTGTATTACATGTAATCGAAAGGGCCCCAATATAAAACTGTGTATTACATGTAATCGAAAGGGCCCCAATATAAAACTGTAGATTATATGTAATCGAAAGGGCCCCAATATAAAACTGTCGATTATATGTAATCGAAAGGGCCCCAATATAAAACTGTAGATTATATGTAATCGAAAGGGCCCCAATATAAAACTGTAGATTATATGTAATCGAAAGGGCCCCAATATAAAACTGTAGATGATATGTAATCGAAAGGGCCCCAATATAAAACTGTAGATTATATGTAATCGAAAGGGCCCCAATATAAAACTGTAGATTGTATGTAATCGAAAGGGCCCCAATATAAAACTGTAGATGACATGTAATCGAAAGGGCCCCAATATAAAACTGTAGATTATATGTAATCGAAAGGGATATATAAAACTGTGCATTACAAGTAATCGAAAGGGCCCCAATATAAAACTGTGGATTACATGTAATCGAAAGGGCCCCAATATAAAACTGTGTATTACATGTAATCGAAAGGGCCCCAATATAAAACTGTAGATTATATGTAATCGAAAGGGCCCCGATATAAAACTGTAGATTATATGTAATCGAAAGGGCCCCAATATAAAACTGTAGATTATATGTAATCGAAAGGGCCCCAATATAAAACTGTAGATTGTATGTAATCGAAAGGGCCCCAATATAAAACTGTAGATGATATGTAATCGAAAGGGCCCCAATATAAAACTGTAGATTATATGTAATCGAAAGGGCCCCAATATAAAACTGTAGAATATATGTAATCGAAAGGGCCCCAATATAAAACTGTAGATTATATGTAATCGAAAGGGCCCCAATATAAAACTGTGTATTACATGTAATCGAAAGGGCCCCAATATAAAACTGTGTATTACATGTAATCGAAAGGGCCCCAATATAAAACTGTATTACATGTAATCGTAAGGGCCCCAATATAAAACTGTGTATTACATGTAATCGAAAGGGCCCCAATATAAAACTGTAGATTATATGTAATCGAAAGGGCCCCAATATAAAACTGTGTATTACATGTAATCGAAAGGGCACCAATATAAAACTGTAGATTATATGTAATCGAAAGGGCCCCAATATAAAACTGTGTATTATATGTAATCGAAAGGGCCCCGATATAAAACTGTAGATTATATGTAATCGAAAGGGCCCCAATATAAAACTGTAGATTATATGTAATCGAAAGGGCCCAAATATAAAACTGTAGATTATATGTAATCGAAAGGGCCCCGATATAAAACTGTAGATTATATGTAATCGAAAGGGCCCCAATATAAAACTGTAGATTATATGTAATCGAAAGGGCCCAAATATAAAACTGTAGATTATATGTAATCGAAAGGGCCCCAATATAAAACTGTGTATTATATGTAATCGAAAGGGCCCCGATATAAAACTGTAGATTATATGTAATCGAAAGGGCCCCGATATAAAACTGTAGATTATATGTAATCGAAAGGGCCCAAATATAAAACTGTAGATTATATGTAATCGAAAGGGCCCCAATATAAAACTGTAGATTATATGTAATCGAAAGGGCCCCGATATAAAACTGTAGATTATATGTAATCGAAAGGGCCCCAATATAAAACTGTAGATTATATGTAATCGAAAGGGCCCAAATATAAAACTGTAGATTATATGTAATCGAAAGGGCCCCAATATAAAACTGTGTATTATATGTAATCGAAAGGGCCCCGATATAAAACTGTAGATTATATGTAATCGAAAGGGCCCCGATATAAAACTGTAGATTACATGTAATCGAAAGGGCCCCAATATAAAACTGTAGATTATATGTAATCGAAAGGGCCCCGATATAAAACTGTAGATTATATGTAATCGAAAGGGCCCCAATATAAAACTGTAGAATATATGTAATCGAAAGGGCCCCAATATAAAACTGTAGATTATATGTAATCGAAAGGGCCCCAATATAAAACTGTGTATTACATGTAATCGAAAGGGCCCCAATATAAAACTGTAGATTATATGTAATCGAAAGGGCCCCGATATAAAACTGTAGATTATATGTAATCGAAAGGGCCCAAATATAAAACTGTAGATTATATGTAATCGAAAGGGCCCCAATATAAAACTGTAGATTATATGTAATCGAAAGGGCCCCGATATAAAACTGTAGATTATATGTAATCGAAAGGGCCCCAATATAAAACTGTAGATTATATGTAATCGAAAGGGCCCAAATATAAAACTGTAGATTATATGTAATCGAAAGGGCCCCAATATAAAACTGTAGATTATATGTAATCGAAAGGGCCCCAATATAAAACTGTGTATTATATGTAATCGAAAGGGCCCCGATATAAAACTGTAGATTATATGTAATCGAAAGGGCCCCAATATAAAACTGTAGATTATATGTAATCGAAAGGGCCCAAATATAAAACTGTAGATTATATGTAATCGAAAGGGCCCCGATATAAAACTGTAGATTATATGTAATCGAAAGGGCCCCAATATAAAACTGTAGATTATATGTAATCGAAAGGGCCCAAATATAAAACTGTAGATTATATGTAATCGAAAGGGCCCCAATATAAAACTGTGTATTATATGTAATCGAAAGGGCCCCGATATAAAACTGTAGATTATATGTAATCGAAAGGGCCCCGATATAAAACTGTAGATTACATGTAATCGAAAGGGCCCCAATATAAAACTGTAGATTATATGTAATCGAAAGGGCCCCGATATAAAACTGTAGATTATATGTAATCGAAAGGGCCCCAATATAAAACTGTAGATTATATGTAATCGAAAGGGCCCCAATATAAAACTGTGTATTACATGTAATCGAAAGGGCCCCAATATAAAACTGTAGATTATATGTAATCGAAAGGGCCCCAATATAAAACTGTGTATTACATGTAATCGAAAGGGCTCCAATATAAAACTGTAGATTATATGTAATCGAAAGGGCCCCAATATAAAACTGTGTATTACATGTAATCGAAAGGGCCCCAATATAAAACTGTAGATTATATGTAATCGAAAGGGCCCCAATATAAAACTGTAGATTATATGTAATCGAAAGGGCCCAAATATAAAACTGTAGATTATATGTAATCGAAAGGGCCCCGATATAAAACTGTAGATTATATGTAATCGAAAGGGCCCCAATATAAAACTGTAGATTATATGTAATCGAAAGGGCCCAAATATAAAACTGTAGATTATATGTAATCGAAAGGGCCCCAATATAAAACTGTGTATTATATGTAATCGAAAGGGCCCCGATATAAAACTGTAGATTATATGTAATCGAAAGGGCCCCAATATAAAACTGTGTATTACATGTAATCGAAAGGGCCCCAATATAAAACTGTGTATTACATGTAATCGAAAGGGCCCCGATATAAAACTGTAGATTACATGTAATCGAAAGGGCCCCAATATAAAACTGTAGATTATATGTAATCGAAAGGGCCCCGATATAAAACTGTAGATTATATGTAATCGAAAGGGCCCCAATATAAAACTGTAGATTATATGTAATCGAAAGGGCCCCAATATAAAACTGTGTATTACATGTAATCGAAAGGGCCCCAATATAAAACTGTAGATTATATGTAATCGAAAGGGCCCCAATATAAAACTGTGTATTACATGTAATCGAAAGGGCCCCGATATAAAACTGTAGATTATATTTGGCTCCTGTGTATCGAAATCACGTGGGTGAAACATGAGCAGTGTGTTCGTTACATCGAACTTATGTGGGTGAAACATGAGCAGTGTGTTCGTTACATCGAACTTATGTGGGTGAAACATGAGCAGTGTGTTCGTTACATCGAACTTATGTGGGTGAAACATGAGCAGTGTGTTCGTTACATCGAACTTATGTGGGTGAAACATGAGCAGTGTGTTCGTTACATCGAACTTATGTGGGTGAAACATGAGCAGTGTGTTCGTTACATCGAACTTATGTGGGTGAAACATGAGCAGTGTGTTCGTTACATCGAACTTATGTGGGTGAAACATGAGCAGTGTGTTCGTTACATCGAACTTATGTGGGTGAAACATGAGCAGTGTGTTCGTTACATCGAACTTATGTGGGTGAAACATGAGCAGTGTGTTCGTTACATCGAACTTATGTGGGTGAAACATGAGCAGTGTGTTCGTTACATCGAACTTATGTGGGTGAAACATGAGCAGTGTGTTCGTTACATCGAACTTATGTGGGTGAAACATGAGCAGTGTGTTCGTTACATCGAACTTATGTGGGTGAAACATGAGCAGTGTGTTCGTTACATCGAACTTATGTGGGTGAAACATGAGCAGTGTGTTCGTTACATCGAACTTATGTGGGTGAAACATGAGCAGTGTGTTCGTTACATCGAACTTATGTGGGTGAAACATGAGCAGTGTGTTCGTTACATCGAACTTATGTGGGTGAAACATGAGCAGTGTGTTCGTTACATCGAACTTATGTGGGTGAAACATGAGCAGTGTGTTCGTTACATCGAACTTATGTGGGTGAAACATGAGCAGTGTGTTCGTTACATCGAACTTATGTGGGTGAAACATGAGCAGTGTGTTCGTTACATCGAACTTATGTGGGTGAAACATGAGCAGTGTGTTCGTTACATCGAACTTATGTGGGTGAAACATGAGCAGTGTGTTCGTTACATCGAACTTATGTGGGTGAAACATGAGCAGTGTGTTCGTTACATCGAACTTATGTGGGTGAAACATGAGCAGTGTGTTCGTTACATCGAACTTATGTGGGTGAAACATGAGCAGTGTGTTCGTTACATCGAACTTATGTGGGTGAAACATGAGCAGTGTGTTCGTTACATCGAACTTATGTGGGTGAAACATGAGCAGTGTGTTCGTTACATCGAACTTATGTGGGTGAAACATGAGCAGTGTGTTCGTTACATCGAACTTATGTGGGTGAAACATGAGCAGTGTGTTCGTTACATCGAACTTATGTGGGTGAAACATGAGCAGTGTGTTCGTTACATCGAACTTATGTGGGTGAAACATGAGCAGTGTGTTCGTTACATCGAACTTATGTGGGTGAAACATGAGCAGTGTGTTCGTTACATCGAACTTATGTGGGTGAAACATGAGCAGTGTGTTCGTTACATCGAACTTATATGGGTGAAACATGAGCAGTGTGTTCGTTACATCGAACTTATGTGGGTGAAACATGAGCAGTGTGTTCGTTACATCGAACTTATGTGGGTGAAACATGAGCAGTGTGTTCGTTACATCGAACTTATGTGGGTGAAACATGAGCAGTGTGTTCGTTACATCGAACTTATGTGGGTGAAACATGAGCAGTGTGTTCGTTACATCGAACTTATGTGGGTGAAACATGAGCAGTGTGTTCGTTACATCGAACTTATATGGGTGAAACATGAGCAGTGTGTTCGTTACATCGAACTTATGTGGGTGAAACATGAGCAGTGTGTTCGTTACATCGAACTTATGTGGGTGAAACATGAGCAGTGTGTTCGTTACATCGAACTTATATGGGTGAAACATGAGCAGTGTGTTCGTTACATCGAACTTATGTGGGTGAAACATGAGCAGTGTGTTTTTCCTGAATCGATGGTGAGTTCAATGTCACTCAGTTTTGTTTGATCCAATGGTTTCAGTTAGGTCCAGCAAGAGTTTCTACATCATGAGAATTTGGTGCGATTAGTAAAATATCATCTACATAAATGATATGAGATATCCATATTCCATTTAAGTAGCAACCCAGCTTGTACTGCAGTTGTTAAGGCCATACAGGGTGCGGTAGTAAATAAGGTAAACAAACTGGGACTCAATAAGGATCCTTATTTTAATCCAATTCTAGTGGGTATCCCCACTGTATCAATTACATCACCAAATATGAGGAATATTACACCTGTCTGGTAGTAGTCAAGTAATAGCCTGCAGATATAAGGGTTGATTGTCATTGATATTTGTTTGAAAAGAAGGTGGTTACTGACATTGTCAAAAGCAGCACGAATATCCATTTGGCAGATGTAAACTTAGGAAATTGCTCTACTACTAGGATCGGCATGCTGCATTGCAGCTGCATTTTTAAGAATGCTGTGCCGGCTTGTCAACAAAATTGCACCGCCACAACTCCCTATCACCCATGACATTTGCTAGATCATCCGCATCTTTAAGGCCAGTGTCCTTTAAGATGCGTCTCAAGAAAGTCATGGGCTGTCCACCATGCTTATTCACTCCATGAGGCTGCCAAAGTACAAGATTATGCACTGGCTGATCCTCACGGCGAAAGCAATGTCCTGCAAAGCGGAGGCGATTTTGTTCTAGTGTCAAGCTTGGGGGAACCAATGAGACACCTCCAATGTTATATAGTGTCTGGTTGGAGATGTGTGCATTGTACTTGACACAATGAACCCGGCGTAGCATTCTTGTGAATGTGCCATCCAGAGATTTGGTGTCCTCAGCAGTTAGAGCCCAGCATGGACTCCCGTAGAGGAGTACTGGAACTACTGCTGCTCTAAATAATCGGACCTTAAGTTTCCGATTAATTCTCGGTGACTTCCAAATCCTGGAAAGCCTATTCAAGGCTGCCCATGCCTTTCCCTTACGTATTCGAAGGTCCTCACCTGACTTCCGGATCCATGATCCCAGGTAACAGAAGTCGTCCACATGCTCAAGCATACCATCCTTTGGGCTTATGCTCATCCGATCAGAGACTTGCTGAGGACTTTCAAAGTTAACTGTCAGAATTTTGGTCTTTCTGGAGTTAATAAAAAGACCAACACTAGAAGCAGCATGTTCTAATGAGCTGAGGAGCCGTTGGGCTCCCTCTAATGATTCTGAGAGTACTCCTAAGTCATCAGCAAAGTCTAGATCAGTTAGGTACTTGGCAGGATTTCCTCGACTTCTGGAGCCAGTAGGTGGAGTTATCATCACCCCATCATCATTATAATGATCTAAGGACATGCGTAGAACATAGTCAACCACAATTATGAACAAGAATGGTGCAAGTGTGTCTCCCTGGAGGACGCCCCATAACACTTCAAATGGTTCTGTGTCACCATCAACAGTAGACACAAATGTTGTCGAACCATCGTATACTGATCTGATTGCTGCAATAATTTCATCAGGAATCCCATATAATGAAAGTATGCTGAACATACGTGAGCGAGAGACTGAATCAAAGGCCTTGAAGAAGTCAACAAAGATAACAGCCAGATGCCTGTCTTTCTCAAAATTGCTCAATTAATTCGAAAAGCTCACTAATTGTAAAGTCCGTTCCACATTTTGCCCGGTATGCAACTTGAAAGTCGCTTACTTCTAGAGAGTTTAGAAAATGCTTGAGGATCACTGCCTCCATAATTTTGTTAATTGTAAATTAATATTTCAGTATCAATACTATCGTATCGGCATAACGTAGGTTTTAATTACTTAATTAATTGGCCCCCACGCCTAAAATATATTACTTTTAAAACGTAAAGATTTTTCTCAGGTATTTTTCTGTTAATACCGGTCTTTCATCGATCCTCTGTGCGCCTTTGGGTTGGGGTGCAGATTAAGAGGGGGGGAGGGGGGGGGGGGGGGGGGGGGGGGGGGACTTTCTATTGGTGGTTTGGTTAAATTTCTTAAATACCGATTTTGTGATAGAATTGCTCAATTTGTATCTGTATCTCATAACTGAGCCTTGTGCTGCGCGAAGGCCCCACGAACGTGTTGTTTCAGTACACAGTACTGTTGAGCTGGTACTACAACACTACTACCGTTGATGTAAAGAAACTTTCAGCCTACGCTTATTTAACGGACGGCCGTCCTTTACGGGGTACGGCTTGCTCGTACCCATTGATTGGTAAACTGGCCATACGAGCGAACCTTGAATAACATTAATTTTATCTGATTTGGTCTATAAATGTCCTTTTATTTAGCGAATATAAAATACTGCTATCGTTATTTCCTTTGTTTTATTTTTAATTAGATTTTCCCATTTTAGTTTGTTACTTCTAGGTATTTTATTGTAATCGACTGTTTTATTATCCCTTTACTTAAGGGGAGATGGTACCCCCCAGGCTATTAAAGTTCTGGAGTACCATCTCCCCTTAACTTGAAGTACAAACTTATCGATTCTTGTGTTCGTCTGCCTGGAGTAATTAAATTATGTCTTATCAGTATTTGGCTATCGTGTAGTGTTCGATAAGGCTTTAATTTGATCATTTAAGAGGCGGATTTGGATTTGTGTTTGAGTTGTAAACTAAAGTATTATGATATCTTTATTGTTTATAGATTCATATTGTTCGAAAAGACAACTATTAATTAGGATGGAAGGATTTCATATATTTCAAGGGGCATATATTTCCGAAGCTAACTAAATGTGTGGTTATTATTTATGTTTCCTGTTTTATATGTATCATTAAGGGAGAAAGGGGGGGGGGGGGGGGGGGGGGGGGTGAAACTGGACACAAATCCGCCTTGGCGAATTAATATCCCGCCTCAACGTTAAATACTCAATTTAGGGAAAGGAGCAGGTTACAGTGGCACGTTGTTTTAACCAAAACAATAAACTAAACACAATATAACAGGTTACAGTTTTATTTTTGAGATTAATCAGCTGTTATTTGCGTCCAATTACCCGTGGAGAGGGATGAATTTTTATTGCATCCAGTTTCCTTCCTATCTGTATTAAGGATGTTAGCCATTCTGTGTAAATAATATTTTTAGAAATTGGTTCAATTCTTGATGCTACTTTTGATCGCGAGTTCCCGGCAAGGTTTTAGTGTTTAGAAACCCTTAGTAAATAAATACCCCCCATAATTGGGTCTGTATAGAGATTTGGTTACTGTTGATTCGGTTATGTACACACACGCGGTAATTTCATACAGTTTACCACTGAAATTAAGTTTACAATCCTGATTGACGATTGATTTTGATACTGAAACTAAAATAATACAACCTGGGTATGATTTACGAATGCATTTTAGAAAAGTATCAAATTCGTTTATTTTTAAAATCACTCCAAACGCAAACGCCGTGACAAATCTTCGACTAGAGTTAGATGATATAAAAATTCTAATTCCTAGAATGGAGGTTAATCCGGTAATAGAAAGCAGCCACCTAAAAGGTTTAGAGAGCTACGATATTGAATATCAATTCCAAAAAAAGGAGGTTACAACATTTACTATTCCCGCTCAAACCACAAATTACACCCAAAACAAACATATTTGATGGTAAAAAACCCAAATTAGTTATTATCGGCTTCATAACAAATAACGCATATTCGGGAGAATTAACTAGCAATCCCATTGAAATTTGAACATTTTAACCTTAGACGCGCGGAGCTGATTGTAGACGGTCTTCCAGTAGGTGGTGTAATATACGAGCCTAATTTTACAGATGGAACATATATTTTTGAGTATACTCAATTAATGAAGAACATTAATACATATATTAACGGTTATGGAGGTAATAATATAGACCATGAAACCTACTTAGGTAATTGCCCCCTCCTATCCTGGGACCTAACCGCCGACGGCTATGTTAGGGATCCGCAACCGTCGATATATACTAACGGCCAATTAAAATTAAGATTTGCCGAACCGTTGGTTGAGACCATAAATGTAATCGTTTTTAATATTTATGATCAATCATTAAGTTTAAATAGCAGGAAAGAAATA